>JAFEMH010005958.1:0-141938 GCA_022495995.1 Adenophora triphylla var. japonica
CATTGCCATGCGAGGAAATGCTTCGTGATAAAGGTTAACAAGCATGCGTCACACTCGTGATGAATGTATACTTGATCGTATGGGAGCGTCCTCCACGAGGAGTGCACCCTTGAACCCCTCTTCTCCTCGGTAGAAAGGGCATGATGTTTTTCTAGCGGCTCCGGTAGCGCGGCGAGGATGCGAGCGTCCACTACGTGCAGGTTGAGCCGTCGAGGCGGCGACGAATCGGGACTCTCCGGAGTCGGGACGCAGCCGGGAGCCAGCGGGCGAGATCCCTACCATTCATATGCTCGGTTTCGAGGACGGCACCCGGTTAGATGATGTCACCCTACGACCGTGGCTCCCAATACCATGGAAATTGTCCAAGCTTCCGTATCCCGATACACATGCGGTTATCCGGCGAATGGAAACAAGCTGAGATTTGGACACGACAAAAGAACCCCTCTGATCAAATGATGACGGCGACTTCGATCCAACATCATCTATTCCAGGATATCCCGATGATACCGATGATCCGGTCCTTATCATCGGATTCTGCGATGCCAAAGTTACCCTCGGCGTGCCTACTCATGGTAAGCGAGGCCTACTGTGCCAATCGAGGCTGCAGGAAGGCTCCTCAACATTTCCGAATACCAGCCCCAGTGGCAACCGGCCCGTGCCGTCAGTCAAGCTCATAACCACAAGCGCCGCTAAGGCAAAGGGCAACAGCAAAGGAGACAAAGCTCCTCACCCTGCTACAAATCAGATCAACCTCGGGAACGCTTCCGGTAGCCACCCTAAAAACATCTGTAAAGGTCTTCCCCGCAAGATAGATCAACCTTCCGACAACGGAAATGACCACCTTAGCATCAACATGCTCCAATTCGATCCTGCTCCCAGTCGTCACGGCCACGGATTCAGACATCCCGCCAGCAAACTGCTAGCGTTGATAGACTTGGCAATACAGCGAGATCACGAGACTATCAACATCGCAGAATTCAACACCCCCATGTGTTCAATCAAGCAGTTATGGGCGAACTTCTTGGTAACCAAGATCAAGGAGGACCGCATGTGTAAGTGCTCCAATTTGAGCTTGTTAGAATTTTCGTTATAAAATTAACGGAAGTTATAACATTTCTAACAATTCCTAACTATCCTAACATTTCTAACAAAGTGAGGGTAAAATGGGCATTGTTATTTAAGGTTAAACCTTAAAAAGAATCTCAAAAAAGAAAAACAAATGAAGAAAACCAAATATAGCAATCTTTGGAAACATAATCTGTTTGGTCAATTTGAATTTTGAAAAAGATTATTCCTTGTGTCCAAAGCACAGAGCGACAATTAATGAACAGTGCACGCGACTGGATCCATCCGCGCGGACATGTTTGTATTTTCAGGAGGGCTATAAATTGAGCCCTCCAGTCACAAAAATAAAGAAGGAAGAACAACAAATGCAACGAACCTCTGGCGAAATATAGAGAGAAAATAGTGAGAATTCTCAAGAATTGTCACCTTTTTCTCTCCAATCTTTCCCAACTCATACTCATCCATTCACTCTCATATTCAAGCCTTAAACACTCATACACTCAAACCAAACACTCAAGAACACAAGGAAGATTTCTAAACCCTCCTCTTCCTAACCTAAATCTCATCCATGCATGCATCTTCAAACTACAAAATGTAGTTCTTTCATCTTTTTTCTCTAGATCTAAGAAGATCACCATGGAAGACCATCTCCATGGATGATCTTCTACAAAGATCAACATTATTTTCAAAGCTTTTCTTTCTTACTTGCAAAAATGCACTTTCAAAACCCTAAAAAACCATTTTCAAGCACTAAATCTTGATTTCAAAGGGTAAAATCCCCCTCCCCAAGCAAATGAAATGCTTAGTCCTAATGTACCCCAAGGATGGTTTGGTATAGTTGATTCACCACTAAAATGTCTAGTGATCACTAACCAAAACCTAGGGAAATGGGGACAAGCATGGATGCAAAACCCCCCTTAAAATCATATTTTCTTTCTTGAGAAGTTGCTGTCCAGTAGCAAATTTCTCAGACCTCAGTCCATGGTCTTAATTTTTGGACACAGATGAACTTGGAATTTGGTGTTGACTACAAAACACTTTTTGTAGCCAACATCCAGAGCTTTCCAGACATATTTTTACCTTATTTTTGGGTGAGTAAAACTCCTCTTTTCAATTTTTCTTTCAGAGGCTAGTTCATCAGCTTCTGGGAATCCAGATCTCATATCTGAGGTTTCCAGAAGGTTTTGACCCCTCAAATCTTCTCCAAAATGGAAATTTCTTTCACACAAAGTTTATTCAAGGAGTCTAGAGAAACTTTCATTCTCTGAGTTCATCCAGATTATGAAGTTTTAGGACCCTTGAATCCATTTCAAAATCAGGTGTCTGCTGCCATTTTCTTCTGGCAGAAGTGACTTCTCAACTTCAAAAGGTTTTTGAGTACCAAATCTCAAACCAAAAATTCTCCAAAAAATCATGGGATCAGTTTAAAGTCTTAAAAGACATCCCAATTTTTACTTTTTCCAGTTTCAACTTATTTTGGCCAAAACACACACACACACACACACACAAATGATTTTCAGCTTGGAAGACTCGTTTTACGAGGCGCGTCGGAGTGCACACTAACGTCCTTCCCGACGCGTAACATGACCTCCGAACCTAAATCTCTGATCTCGGGCTTTTTCAAAGTTTTGGCCCTTCAAAATTAAAATGGCGTGGCGACTCCGTTTTTCCGGTTTTATTTGGTTTTTCAAAGAAACGCAAAAAGCGAATTTTTCCCATATCGTCACGGTGGCGACTCCACTTTGGGGACTAAGCTTTTTAATAAAAAAATGGTATTCGGTATATTGGTGGAAACCACTAAATTTCCCGTTATCGCCTCCTAACACGAGTCGGGGATAAATTGTGGTCCTAACAATCCCACGTGCCGGTATCACCGTTTTCAAAAAAAAAAAAAAAGCTTTTGAGGGTCAAGCTTCCGTCCCGGCTTTGAAAATCATTTTTGTGTGTGTGTTGATTTTTGCACGGTTTTCATGTTGTTTTGGCCGCCTCGGAGAAAGTCAAAATTTTATTTGTCGGAATAATGTCCCTAAGCTGTCGGAATTTTCATGCTTACGTGCTTATGTGCTCATAAAAAAAAATTCAAAAAAAAAGATTTTCAAAAAAAAAAAAAAGAAAATTTCCAAAAAAATCATGCATCATATTTTTAAGACACATAAAAAAATCTCTATTTTACTCGGAAAAAGAATATAGGCGCTTGCACACTACGCGCACGTGACCGTACCTTTGCACACTACGTCCTTAACCGGGAAATCCTTGTCGCGGTCCGTTTGGTCTTATTACGCCTCTCGGATGAGCACGGGACTACCCAGACATCCCATGGAGCCTCGTGTCGACCATGCACTTGTCCGTGACACACTTTGTCAGAGACCCGGTTGGTTTTTAGTGCAGTGCGTGTCATGCCACTGTCGGTGTATAGACCTTTCCTTTCAAGCCTTTGTCGGCATACCGACTCAATATCTCTCGGGTCCACTAATCGGTCGCTAATCGGTCGAAGTTACGCCGGTTTTCCGCCGCGAGACTTTGACCAAGATATTGACCGGCGCCTTGACTTCGGCTCGGCGGCACAAATTATACAACGACTCCCGGCATTGACCTTTGAGTCATCGAGGATTAATGACTATTCCATGCCTAATTACGGCTTAGCGACGACAAGTCAAGATCAATATTGGACGCTTATCGGTCCAAATCATGCGGACTTTTGTCGAGCCCTCGGACATGATCTTGACTTTTGGCGTCGGCTTTGTCCGTAATTTACATCGAATGCTCGTTAAGACTCGATTACCGCCGGACTTCTAGGATCGTTTTCTTTCGGTCGGTGGGACCCGCTTGCCCTATAGGACCCTCGCCGGGGCATCCGCCACTGGGAGGTCGAAATACGGGTGGAATACGAGGGGCTTATAGACGTAGTGACGGGGCCCGGCGATCCGAGAATCGAGTAGTTTGCGAAAAAGAAGAGCAATCTTTTCCAACCGATTAGGTTAATAAAACATGTTTTAAGTAAACGTGAACAAATAAGCGCATGTTGCATGAGCCTAAAGCCCGAACACCTACCCTCCTTCCATTCCCAGGACATCGAACCTTCGTGTCCTTTCCCCGCGGACTCCGCACAAAGCTTGGTTTCGGGCACCGGGTCACCGTTTGATCGAGTTAGGAAGAGTCAAGCGCATCGTCGGCTTCGCCGTTTGTTCCAACTCCCGGGTTTCGAGAATGTACGCATCGGCCCAGGTAATGATGGGGATAACGTCACTCCGCCTCCGGGACCCCTCGAGACGAGCAACGGTGGAATCGGTTAGCGAACGAGATGAGGTTACGACGGGAAGCACGGCTAAACGGCCTTATGGAGGCTATTAAGAGTCACGGTGCGGCCGCCGGCCTCAATCCGGATGGCACCTTCACCGTGGAAGAAGGCGAGGATGCCAACCCCACTCTCGGTCGCCACGATTACACCGGGATGCCGCCACCCACCTCTATGGTGCCACTACGAGAACCCATGCTCCTCGATTTTCGGGTCGGCCCGGCTCCCGACCACGAGACCACCGGATCCATGCGGCCAGAAGCGGCACAAATCGGTGGGGGCAAAATCGGTACGGAATGTCTTCTCATGGTTGGGGCTATCTCGGAATGCCACGGCTGATCGGGATCCCTCCTCGGTTCGGAACCGATCAATCCGGACCTTCACGGCAACGGCCACGGTTCGGAATGCCGCCTTGCAGTTACGGACCACGGTCGAGCCCCTCCTCGAACGATACTAGTTCAGTGCTCCTCACACAAATCCATTCCTCACTCGAGACTTCTATGGGTTACCAAGCCTCCATCCGGTGTCATCGAATCACCGGGACCGCAGTACCCGGGTTACACACCTTCGCCTGGCGGCCATGCAATTCAACAATCAGGACGGCGGCCGCGCTCGAAGCCTACTTACGGGCCCCACTCTGGAAATCCAAGTTATCCGGCTACATCGGGGCTGCCCCCACCTACTTTGCCGGTTGAAAATCCACGGCCAAGCCGCGAGGTTCTACCCTTTGCTCGAGGCTCCTACTCATGCTCCCAGGGTAACTCGGCCCGGGACGAGGTTTTCACCTACGTCCCCGGACCGGCCGTTCCCTCCACCGATCTGCCTCCGGTGGTAGCTCCTCTCTCTAGCTCGGCCGCTAGCTTGAATGCCATGGTTCCGCCACAAGACCCTCATCGGCACAGTTCATGGAACAACACAAGGAAATGAAAGCGCAGATTCTTGGCGGCGCAGAAAGTACGCCTTAGGCCTACGGGACCGGACTCCATTGTTCCCCTGCCCCACAAATTCGTGATGCCAAATCTGGATCTCTTTGATGGAACCGCATGTCCAGAAAACCCATTTGGACACGTATACCTTGGCGATGAAAGCGAAAGGATGTACCAATCGGCGGTTAGGTGACTATTTGATCTATCCTTGAAGTCCGAGTGCCTTGAAGTGGTTCTTAGTTTGAAACACGAAGCCGGGGCTACATGGGACCAAATTACCAATGCCTTCACGAGAAAAATATAAGGCCAACTTGGAATGGGAAACAAATAGGGTTGACCTACAAACAACGGTGCGGCGTCTGATGAGAATGTTGGGGACTTTTACAAGCGGTGGAATCGAAACTCGGTGAAATGGCCATCCCTCCTTCCGAAGAGGAACAAGCTGGACATCTTCCGGTCATGCTTGAAACCACATCGAGAGCCTCCCTCGGTCACTTCCCATACTCGGACTTACGGGCCATGGTTAACTCTGCGGCTAAGTTTGAAAAGGCCTACAATCGGCCAGCCATTCTTTGCACTGCCTACGAGATATCGGGCTCCTCCTGCAAACACCGCCCCTGCTCTGCTAAAGGCAAAGAGATGATTAACTATGCGGGACGGGAATGTAATAACACGACTCCTTTTGCTCCCGGGAAGCCGTAGAGCCCGGACCGCGGGTCATAAATCTCGAAAACTTTGGAATGCCCACGAATGACATCTTTAGGGAATTTGGTGAAAGAAGGCTTCTTTGCGGCCTTTGGAGAATTTCCAACCCGGAAATCCGAATGCTCCGTGGATACTACAAAGTATTGTGCCTTTCATCAAGCTCACGGACATCGGCGGCGTTTGCTTCACTCTGAAAAAGGCAATCCGGGGGCTAATAGAGCAAGGAAAGTTGGAAGGCCCAGGGGCCTAACACGATCAAAAATCCATTGCCACGGAACCATAATCGAGTGAATATGATTGAATGCGGAGAATCTTCACACGCCCGGGGAAGATGCTTGATGAAGGTTCCCCAAATACCGTGGCCAATCTCGTCGAGGATCCACGAATTCGGATTCCCCCTCGGCCTCGAGGATATCGAGCAGATCAACCCATCTTGGTCTCATGTCGGAGACTCCTTGCAAGAATACGAGGCCCGCTATTTTTCGGGTGAAGGGAAGGCCGATACCGAAGAAGCTGGGGCTTTCCGTTCGAACATGAAAGAACCATTTATACAAGATGGTTAGAGCAGTCAAGAAAGATTGAGCAAGAAAGCTTCCGGCGAGCACTGTCTTGGGGCTTATCGGCAAAGAGGCCGAAGAGCATGCGGAGCTAGTACACTTACGCAAATTGGCTTTGGGAGAGCCGAATATGATCCAGAGAACAGTGAAGAATCGGAAGAGGAGGATTCCTTCTATATCCTACACAGTGTCAAATACGTGCCACCCCCTCTCACTCTTCCCCCGCAATTTACGGGAGGAGAAGGCTGAATCGCGATTACCATCACTTAGGGAATGGGAGCATATGACAACCTGCGGTGCACGCACCCCTCTTCCCCTAACGGATTTGACCAGTCGTTCTCTCTCGGTGATATCCCGTGGTATGGGAAGACGATTCGATGGCGGCGATGACGATGATGACGATGATGATGGCGATGGCGAGTGAAGAGTCGGCGAGGCCCCAGATCCGGAAACAATGCGGAACAATCATGCCGAAATGAACCCATGGGAGCAAGCCACAATGGTTGGTTGTCACCAAGCGACGATGAAGGACCGCCGAGAAAGTGCGGATCGAGATTCCAATGGAGACAGACCCTACGAGGTGTCACTTGTAAGATGCATTTGTGGCCAATGCCGGATACTCCAGGAGGATGAGGGGCAGCAAAGCCCGCGCCCGGATCCGTACATATCCGAAATCCTAGAACACAACGTTCCTTATAAGAACACGAATGGTGAATGGAGAAGGTTTATTGAAGCACTGGTCGAAAATGGAGGGTTTCGGCCACGGAAGATGAAGAATTCGTAAACGTTATTGGATCTTTTTCTTCTTTCCCACGAACGGATGGCGTAACAACCGTAAGGGTCACGGCCAGGGCCGCTCGGCGCGGCGAATGCACTGCAATCACTAAAAGGGTTATCGATGCGAACGTCTCCCCGGTGGCCTTCATACCTATGAGCCCACATGACGCCTTTCTAATTGCTACGGGGCTGACAATGGACCCGGGTGCTCCTTATTTGGACACGAGATCTATCGAGCCGCTACCTCAAGCTCACGAAGAGGAACGTTGCCTATCCTTCACTGTGGCTGCCCTACTGCAAGGCGAAAGAAAAAGGATATACGATGAGATGGAGGCGATAGCCACAACTGCTGTGGGCCATCGAGGATGAAATCGGCAAACCGCCAAGCCCGACAATAGCGACTCTTGTTGCATGATAACAATGAGCAAGGCCGGCCATGAGAATGAATCGGAGGACGCCACAGCTCTGTGGGCCATCCGAGGGCAACAACACAACCCCAGGACTCGAAGCGGTAACTTGGGAAGCGGTTATAAGGGCCGCCCGGGAAGAGGCCGGTACGGCTCAAGCTCGGCCCGCACTAGGCTCAGTCGCTCGGTGGCCAATAGCCAAAAGAGGCTCCCAGTTGCGTTGGCGGCATTGAAGAAATCCGGTCGAGACGGCGATGAGGAAGTTAATCTGTTGACCCGATCGGCGAAATTTTCCAAGGGAATCCTAAAGCGAGATAAGAAGGCCACGAGACCAAGCACCAAAAGAAGATCGCCGCCCCTATGCTAAGGCAGTGAAACTCCAGGACCACGAAAAAGAGGATCCGTGCTCACCCGGTTGAAGCAAACACGGGCCAACATTTCCCTACGGTCTCTACTCACTTCGTCTTATCCCCATGGCGAAGGCTGGAAGAAAGCACAGCTCGCACTCTCGTGCCTATTGATGCTACTCCCGATGATGTGGTACGGTGATTGGAAACATCCACTACGGGAACATAATCACTTTCACGAGATCTCGACCTCCCTCAATTTGGGGCGATCATAATGAGCCTCTCTTCATCACGGTCCAGTTTGGATGAACGACGCCTCCCTCGGGTCTGGTTGATAATGGGTCAGGAATGAACATTCTTCCGGCAAAGATCATGAGCTTGCTTGATATCAAGACTACGGACTTGAAGCCTTCTTCTCTCACGATCAAAGCTTACGACTCAACATCCCGGCAGTCCTCGGAGTTGCTACTTTAGACCTCTGGTTTGGACGAAATTGATACTGTGGAATTCCGGGTTATCGACATCCCGATTACTTTCAATGCCTGCTTGGGAAGACCTTGGCTGCACCAAGTCAAAGGGGTCGCCTCAAGCCTCCACCGGTGTGTGAAATTCGTCTCGAATGGGGATCGACGACCATTTACGGGGATTTAGTCACTTTAGAGGGCACGGATACGGGCGGAATACCTATTACGGAAATCAAACATGATGAGGAAGGTCACATGCTAACGGGCTTCACGGTCGAGCCTCCCGAGGCCCAAGTGTGCAACATAGATCGACGGTCACTCGGGATAAAATCCCACCGGTCTTGAAAATGATGAGAAAAATGAGCTATCTACCTGGCCTCGGTGCAGGGAAGCGCCAACAAGGAACTTTCAAACTCATCGAAGTGAAAGGACAAAATACTCGCCACGGCACAGGATATGAGGCCTCCCCGGTGGACCTTTGCAAAGGGAAAGAGATTTGAAGGCTGCCACGGGAAAGATCCCGGTTGACAATCCCTAAATCTCTCCCCTTCGGTCCTAATTTGGGTGACTACTTTGTAAAGGGTCCCACACAACCGGGAAACATCACAGAGCCCACTCCTACGGCGGGATGGCTAAAGCTACGAGGATAGCCTCAACAAGTTCGGAGGAACGAGGCTAACCCGGTCCGTAGAATGTTCTGGACCTACCCAAGATACACAGGGCTACCACTACCATGAAGAGTGAGTATACCTTCGGGCGTGCGACACTGGTGGAACAGGTTCGAGAAGCTCACAACCACTATTCCTCTGCCCGGGAAGATCAAACACGAGTTCGAATTGACGGTGCCAAAAGCTAAGGCCACGGAATTTCCCTCGAGATGATTGGGATGGTGCAGTTATGCGGCAATTGTTCGAAGAAGAAGTCCAGTGCCGGACACGATTGATCTCGGCTCGGTCCAAGAGATGATAGCGGCAATTGAGAAAGGAGAACAAAAACGGCCACGGTTCCGAGTCATGAGGCCACCAATAGCGATGCCGCTAAAGAATTGGGAAACTCTCTCGGGCCCGTCCGCGACCAAGGAGGAAATGATCACCAAGCTTGGATTGGTCCCCGTCCCTTTGTGTCAATCTAGGACAAGTCCTCCCGAGTCTCTCTCTGTTAAGATCGAGTCTCTAGGGTCGTCCAGGTGGCCTTACGCTGAAGACTACGAGTACGTAGCAGCAAGCTTTGTATTCCACTTTCGTTTTCAATGAAATGACGAACCTTTACGAGTATCCCTTGATTGCCACTTTAACTAATGATGAATTAATTAATAAAAAAATTTTTTTAATAATAATTCATTAGATAAAAGAAACTGACACATTAAACAAAAAAATCAAACAACAACAAAAAAAAATCTTTAAGCGAGGTTGTCAGGAAGAGGAAAATCGAGCCCAAGTGCCGAAGAGATTTTGACAAGTGTGAATTTGGGAGGCTGCGGAAAAGCCTAAAGAGAGAGCCTTGATTGGCGATTTCTTCGAAGGAATCGAAAAGGATGCTCTGCAAAGTCCTACAAAATCCTCAATTCAAAGAAAGTTGCCCTCTTCATCAAAGAAAACATCATGTGCGGATACGGGTTGCCGGCCGAAATCATTTCGAGATAATGGATCCCACTTCGAAGGGAATGTGACGGAGTTCTTTGGCGGAATTCCGAATAACCCGTCACAAGTCATCACCCTACGGGCCCCAAACCAACGGAGCCGTCGAAGCGGCAAACAAGACTCTGGAAAATATCATCAGGAAAATGGGTGTCCAAGGCGAGAGATTGGCCCGAGAAGTTACACTTGGCACTGCGGGGCTACAGAACATCGGTCGAACGGCAGCGGGAAACACCTTTTGCCCTCACATACGGAATGGGCCGTACTCCCAATCGAGTGGAAATACCCTCGCTCAGGTATCTTCTTTGGAAAGCCGAATCAACGAGGTCGAATGGCTCCGAGTCGCCATGTGACGAATTGGCCCTACTAGACGAACGCCGGCGAAGGCCATGGAACACATCCGGGCCTACCAAGGAAGAATGGCGAGCCTTCGACAAGAAAGTAAAGCATCGGGAGATCCGAGAAGGTGATCTCGTTCTAAAAGAAAAGCCCCGGTCCGTATCAACCCTCTCGGCAAATGGGAGCTGTATGGGTCGGGCCATATGTAGTCCGAGAAGATCTTCTCACGGAGGAGCCATGCAACTTGCGAGACCTCGACGGGAATCCCTTTGTACACCCGGTGAATGGTGACAAGGCTGCGAGATACTACGCGTAAAAAAAAAAAACAAAAAAAAAAAAAAAAACAAAAAAAAAACAAAAAAAAAACAAAAAAAAGAGTGCTAAAGAGTAATACCCAACTAGGTTAGAAACCCGAAAAGGGCGGCCTAGGTAAAAAACGGGGTTGCACCAAAAAAAAAAACAAAAAAAAAAAACAAAAAAAGAGTGCTAAAGAGTAATACCCAACTAGGTTAGAAACCCGAAAAGGGCGGCCTAGGTAAAAAACGGGGTTGCACCAAAAAAAAAACAAACAAAAAAAAACAAAAAAGAGTTCACCGGTTTGAACTACGAAGACTGAGCTCCTCAAAATGAGGAACGTAGAGCGGCGGAAACGGTTCGGTCTAAAGCACAAATAAAAGCCATACTTTGGCATCAATACAATTGATCGAGACCATGAAAGCGTCTCGAAAAACTCTAAAGCAATTCAAATATTCATTACAAGTTAAAAGCTCTTTGATGAGTCTAAGCCCGATTCATTCCTACAAGCGGCAACTGCTAAAGAAAACTAAGATACATAATCAAACTAATGTGTACTGTCATGGCAAGAAAGGGATACTTGGAAACCTCGAGTCACTCCAAGCCACTCGTCTTGGTCTCTCCCTTCTTCTTCCCCCTCAGGAGTCTTTCTCTTACGAGCCAGGAAAAATGTCGGTATTCCTCCTACCAAGCTACGGTATAGGAACGGGGTCTATCAAACCGGCCTCTGTCGGGGCCTTAGTAGCCCTAGCGTCATCCCTCATCTCCTGTAACCTAGGCGGTAACATAGGAGCCCTCCTCTCCTGTCTCTTGACGTAAGCCTCATAATCGGTCACGGCGTCTCCGCTCTGTCATGAGGATTGGCCCTCGCCTCGGCCCTCCTCCTCTCGAAACGGTCGGGTCCTCCGCACCCACAATGGCCTCACGCCGTCTCAAAATAGCCACTGAGTCTCTCCCGGATGCCCCTCGTACCAATCCGGGTACCAAGTGGTCGGGAACACCGGTCTCGGGCGCTTTGAGAATGACCCAGGAGGAAAGGCATCGTACCTCCATACTCGGGAAAGAAATGGAAACACCGAGGGATCATCCATGGAAAGCAGGAGCCACCACCACAGTAGCTATATCATCAAAACCCTCCAAAGGAACTGCTCCAAGCCAAAGCTGTCTCGGGACAGCCGGAATGTAGAAAGCTGGTGAGAAAGCCCGGAAGCATAACCACATGGGACCCGTCTGAAGCACTCTGCGAGTCTCCACCCTTGATGAGGCACCAACCATCGATATCTTCGATCGGCGACCCGCCATCCAACGCTCCCACGAGCCACGATCATCAAAATCTACATCAACACCTCTCTGGCAAAAGTCGAGGCACGATCATATCGAGAGGTTTCCCGAAGAACCCCCAAGCGCTCCATCGGCCACGGGGTCAAGAAAGCGGGCTGCCCCGTGCATGTACCGCCGTCCAGGTAGCTAATGCATCGAGAGCATGAAAAGTCTCCCCAAGAATCAAAGGAACGACATCTACGCCGGGCGACAATGGACGACAACATCCGGCGAGATCGATGGCAAATCCCGAAGGAATAGACCATGAACAAAGTGCCGAACATGCAAAGTGCAAAGGCATCCCAATAGGCGTCATCCACCAAGCCCAAGCCCCTAAATCTGTCGGGAAGACCGGAAATATCAAAATGGTCGGGACCGCGGATCATGCCTCGTGCTTCCTCAGGGAAAGATGAAGAAGGTTGCACAACTTGTCAACAAAGAAGCTCCTCGGACAAAGGAATTGCTATCTCCTCCACCTCCAGGACCTCCAAGCAAGGCCCGAAATTCTTCCACGGTCGGAACAATCTCGTTGAAGGAAAGGCAAAAGACATGCCTTCTAGTATCCCAAAACGAAGAAGAAGCCCTTAAGAGGTCATAATCCGGAACCAATTCTTTGAGAGACCACAAGCATCGTACCTTGTACCGTTCTTCAAAGAAAGACCTTCTCTCATGCATAATTTCCGGGACCAATCCTTGAACTTGTTGAAAAATGACATTTGGGACTCTTGGGATAATTTTGAGGGAGCTTTTCTAAGGCTTTCCATGGTTTTTCTCTCTTCCTCCCGAAAATGGTACTGTTTGGGTTTGGAGGTTGAAGAAGATATTTGAATTTGAAATAAAGCAAGACCAGTGCGGACCAAAATTAAAGGACAATGTCGAGATCTGTCCCATCCGCGCGGATGGGATTGCTTTCCCAAAAAAAAATTTTGCAACAGTCCAAGCTGCTACACCAAAGAGGAATATTCCGTCGGTTGCTCGAAATCGGTGCAAAAACCTCCCAAACCGGTCCATATACCAAACACCCTTGCAAAAAAAAAAAAAAAAACCAAGGCTCATGCAACCTTTGCATTCATATTGCATTGCATTCATAAAATAAAATCCTAAATTATTACATTCCAAAAAAAAAAAAAGAGAGTGTGCATAAAAAAAAAAAACAAACAAACATAAATAAAATCCTAAATTATTACATCCAAAAAAAAATGTGCATAATCTGTACAAATCTAAATCTCAAAAAAAAAAAAAAAAATCAAAAAAAAAAAGATCAATCGGAGTCTCCGGCACCGATGTCTCCCCGGCCCCTCTTGCGACTCGGGCCCGCCTCGTCGGGAGCCACGAAAGTCTCGGGCTCGAGAATCGTCCTCATCTCCCGAGAAAGAGGCTCGTCGGGACCAACGGCACACTCGATAGGGTAAACCCGGATCCACTGAAGAAGTCGTACCCGAAGGTGAAGGCGTCAGACTCACGAACATACGGAGACGACCCACCATGCCGCCGAGACGTGTCCACTGCCCGTGCGGATCCCCAAGAATGACGTGATCCGAAGGCAGTGCCGCGCGGTGATCAATGAGAGGAGAAAGAGGGGTCTCGGAAGAAGTCTCCGAGGGAATAGGAGAAGCCTCCGTCGGACGGAGTGCCGGCCGTGGTCTCCTCGCCCTAGCTGAGGTGCCCCGCAAGCAACCATCCTCCGTATGAATCTCTTGGCCCCGATCACTTGCTTCGTCGGTGTCTCGACGACCACCTCAGCGCACAAAAGCAAAAGCGTCAAAAAAAAAAAAAAAAGAAGTGATGCTAAAGATGATGAAACAAAAGAAAGAAAAGAAGGGAAAAGGTGAAGCCATACCTTCATGCACCGGACGAGGCCGGAAAGCTCGTGGAAGCCGCTCGGGGTGAGGATCTGCACCCTCAATCGGACCCCATCTGGATGTAGGAAAAATCCGTCCGAGGGTACCGCGGGATCCCAAGCCCCTCCCTCTCCAAAACTGAGGCATCCTCGGCCTCCTCAAGACGAACGTCGCATATGGCTCGATCGCCACGAAGTCCAGAAGTCTTTGGCTGCTCGGTAATCGTCCCAGTCACGGACCGATCGCTCGGAGTGCATCATGTCGGCGGGAGGCTCCACCGGTGTCCTCAAGGCGAGTTCACGCCATGCTTTGGCGCGTCACCCTCTCTCCCGAGATAGTAGGCGTCGCAAGTCGGGCCCCTCAAAATCCTCCCATTGCCTTTGTCCGGATCTCGGCGCCCTTCGGGTGCGCTACCTCAAAAGCGATCCCGGGGAAGAATATCATCCCTCATCCTGTCTCGGCCTCCGTCGAAGGAAGGCAATCCGCGTACCTACAGAGTCGTACGCCCCCTGGAGCTTATCTTCTCCCGGGCATGCTTGGACCAAGGCTGCATGGCCGGATACGCCCCGGCGTACGCCTCGAGTGCCTCCACACCGTGACGTGGAAAAACTCCAACGCCCATACTGCGAAAGGTAAAAATCCAATCAATCCGGTGCAAATAAAAGTGCGTGCTCAAAGGAAAGAGGGAAAGCAAAAAGAGAGCTTATACCTCGAGCAAACTCGAAGCGATACGGGGAGCTCACGGCCTTAGTGTATCTATCAGAGCGAAGTACGGCTCGGCCCGGCCCGGCCTCCCCCCAGGAAATATCTCCAACCGTCTCCATGTCCTCTAAGGACCTCAGCAAGGCAAAGACCGCTGTCCCCTCGGCATGACCAAAGAGCGTGCTCGAGAAAGTAAACCACAGGAAGGCCACAGCAATCGATCGGCGCCTATCCTCTCCTCCCGGCCTCGTAACTCGCTATGGTCTCCACGATCTTGCCGTAGACCACGGCATACTCCATCCCCATCCCCTTTTTGGGAATAGGGGAAAATCCAAGAAGAGCACTGCGGATCGGCATCGCTGTAGCCATCTCTCCACTCGATCTTTGCGTCCATTAAAGGACGGCCCGTGATCGCGGCATAGTCGGAAGGCGTAACGGTCGCCTCGCCCCGGAAGAAGTGGAAGGTGTGGGTCGCGTCCCACCGATCTTTGCGCCGAGCAAACATCAAGCCCTTGCACTTAGGGAACTTGACCGGTCCCCTCGAAGCACTCGACAAACTCCCGAGCCCCGTCTCGACAACGATCTGTCTCGGACTCGGCAAAGCTCCTCGGCCCGCATCCGGAAGCCGATCCCACAAGTCAATCACAGACTCCACCGATCCTCGAGTCTTCATTTTGTTCAGCTGCTCCGTCACAAAACGGTTTCCGCCCTGTAAAAAAAAAAAGAAAGAGAAAATGTCAAAAGATTGCCTTTGCATTTACATTAAAAAAAAAAAAAAATTTCGACAGCATAACAGCATACAATGAGCATAGCCCCATTTTTCTCGCATGAAATAAAACAATTTTCAGCAAGTCCCAATGCATTCAAAAAAAAAAGAGGATGCATTCCTACGGAAGTAAAAAAAAAAACTCCGTCCCATTTTCAAAAAAAAAATGCATACATGCATATCATCCATCTTACATGCAACGGGAGGAAAAATCCGTCCCACTTTTCAAAAAAAAAAATCCTAAACATACATACATCTCATATTGGCAAAATGCCCATTCTTTCCAAACAAAATGCATGCATTGCATCATCATTCATCAATATCAAAATTCAATTTCAAAAAAAAATCATCATCATCAAGAACATGCAATATTCAATTTCAAAAAAAAAAAATCACAATTCTTCGAATTTTCACATGAAATTTTCGAATTAAAAAAAAATGTGGCGAAAATGCCAATTCTTTTCCCAAGCAAAATGCACATTTTTGGGACACTCACAAATTCATTGCAACATTGCATATCATCAATATCAATATTCAATATTCAAAAAAAAAAATTTCAAAAATCACCCAAAAATTTCAAGCAAGAAATCGACAAGAGGATCAAGAGGATTCGAAATATACCGTTCGGAGATGCGGATCCGAAGCCCAATGTTGCCAAGCATCGGGGTAATGCTCCTCCTCAACCGATTGCGAAAGATCGTAATGCCTCCTCATCCGGACGAGCTCCAATCGACTCTCCGCTACCGGGCCACGTCCTTGGCCTTGAAAAGCGCCTTCCCCGTGTTCCATTGCTCGAAAAATCAAGAAAAACGGACGAATTTTGAAGCTTCTAGGGCCAAAAATGGCTGTTCTCCTCGTTTCTGTCTCCCTCTCTCTCGGCAACTGCAAAAATTGGACTGAGGAAGAAGAAGGGCGTTGGCCCCATTAAATACCCACGACTTTCCATCCCTATCCGCGCGGATAGGATTGCAAAGTCAAAATGACCCTTTTGCCCCTTAAAATTTCGGGACTCAATTCGGTCCCAACTTGACAAAGTTAACCAAAGTTAACCAAAGTCGGCCCCTTGTCAAGAAAATCACCCGGCGGTCAAACGTAAGGCCGAGTGCCCGAGAAAGATAACGAGATCCGTATCTTTCATCAAAATTACCCCGGCGGTCAAACGTAAGGCCGAGTGCCTTGAGAAAGATAACGAGATCCCGTATCTTTCATCAAAATTGTTCCGGCGATCAAACGTAAGACCGAGTGCCCGAGAAAGATAACGAGATCCGTATCTTTCATCAAAATTACCCCGGCGATCAAACGTAAGGCCGAGTGCCTGAGAAAGATAACGAGATCCGTATCTTTCATCAAAATTACCCCGGCGATCAAACGTAAGGCCGAGTGCCCGAGAAAGATAACGAGATCCGTATCTTTCATCAAAATTACCCCGAAGTCAAGCGTAAGCCGAGTGCCACGAGAAAGATAACGAGATCCGTATCTTTCATCAAAATTACCCCGGCGGTCAAGCGTAAGACCGAGTGCCACGAGAAAGATAACGAGATCCGTATCTTTCATCAAAATTACCCCGGCGATCGAAGCGTAAGACCGAGTGCCCGAGAAAGATAACGAGATCCCGTATCTTTCATCAAAATTACCCGGCGATCAAACGTAAGGCCGAGTGCCCCGAGAAAGATAACGAGATCCCGTATCTTTCATCAAAATTACCCCGGCGGTCAAACGTAAGACCGAGTGCCCGAGAAAGATAACGAGATCCGTATCTTTCATCAAAATTACCCGGCGATCGAAGCGTAAGACCGAGTGCCACGAGAAAGATAACGAGATCCCGTATCTTTCATCAAAATTACCCCGGCGATCAAACGTAAGGCCAAGTGCCGAGAAAGATAACGAGATCCGTATCTTTCATCAAAATTGTTCCCGAGTCAAGCGTAAGACCGAGTGCCCGAGAAAGATAACGAGATCCCGTATCTTTCATCAAAAATTCCCGGCGGTCAAACGTAAGGCCGAGTGCCACGAGAAAGATAACGAGATCCGTATCTTTCATCAAAATTACCCCGGCGATCAAACGTAAGACCGAGTGCCGAGAAAGATAACGAGATCCGTATCTTTCATCAAAATTATCCGGCGATCAAACGTAAGACCGAGTAACGAGAAAGATAACGAGATCCCGTATCTTTCATCAAAATTGCCCCGATGATAAAACGTAAGACCGAGTGCCACGAGAAAGATAACGAGATCCGTATCTTTCATCAAAATCATCCAACGGCGAGTCAAACGTAAGACCGATTTCCCAGACAAATACGTCGATTTTCCCAGCAAAGGCTAACGAAATCCCGAGCAAAGTTAACGGAATCCCAAAAGCCGGCGGAATCTCGAGTAGTATTCGAACTACGAAAGGGCTTGATTCCCACTAGGGATACGTAGGTAGCCTATCATTAGGTCCGGCCCCTCGACCAAAACGGTCACCCTCTCCTTCGGCGGCGAGACAAAGTCCACCGAAAGGCCATTTCAAATTAAGGTCAGGCGCCTAAAAAGCCATCATCATTAAGGTCAGGCGCCTAAAAGCCATCATCATCAAGGTCGAGGCACCTAAAGCCATCATCATCAAGGTTCGAGGCACCTAAAAAGCCATCATCAAGGTTCGAGGCACCTAAAACGCCATCATCCAAGGATTGAGGCACCTAAGACGCTATCGCTAGAAAGCGATAAATCGCAATCATCCCAGCGAGAGACCGAAAATGGTCATTCCTATCCCAGCGGAGCGGATAGCCATCGGACCAAAAATGGTCATCTCTTATCCCAGCGAGTTTCTTTCCGATGCAAAGGCGTAGAACTCGCTCATCGGGTTCGAGGCACCTAAAACGCCATCATCTCGGGGTCGGGACCCGAACTACGGCAAGCTTGATTCCCATTCGGGATACGTAGGTAGCCTATCGCTAGGTTCGGCCACCCGATCACTCGATCATCTGCCAAATATGGAGCCTTACTCTTATCGACGACCCGCTTCCTTCGAAAGCGCCGTCGCCGAGGGCTACGTAAGTGCTCCAATTTGAGCTTGTTAGAATTTTCGTTAGAAAATTAACGAAAGTTATAACATTTCTAACAATTCCTAACTATCCTAACATTTCTAACAAAGTGAGGGTAAAATGGGCATTGTTATTTAAGGTTAAACCTTAAAAAGAATCTCAAAAAAGAAAAACAAATGAAGAAAACCAAATATAGCAATCTTTGGAAACATAATGATTTGGTCAATTTGAATTTTGAAAAAGATTATTCCTTGTGTCCAAAGCTGAAGCGACAATTAATGAACGATTACTGCATTTGGATCCATCCGCGCGGACATGTTTGTATTTTCGGGAGGGCTATAAATTGAGCCCTCCGAGTCACAAAAATAAGAAGGAAGAACAACAAATGCAACGAACCTACGGCGAAATATAGAGAGAAAACGGTGAGAATTCTCAAGAATTGTCACCTTTTTCTCTCAATCTTTCCCAACTCATACTCATCCATTCACTCTCATATTCAAGCCTTAAACACTCATACACTCAAGCCAAACACTCAAGAACACAAGGAAGATTGGTAAACCCTCCTCTTCCTAACCCTAAATCTCATCCATGCATGCATCTTCAAACTACAAAATGTAGTTCTTTCATCTTCTTTCTCTAGATCTAAGAAGATCACCATGGAAGACCATCTCCATGGATGATCTTCTACAAAGATCAACATTATTTTCAAAGCTTTTCTCTCTTACTTGCAAAAATGCACTTTCAAAACCCTAAAAAACCATTTTCAAGCACTAAATCTTGATTTCAAAGGGTAAAATCCCCCTCCCCAAGCAAATGAAATGCTTAGTCCTAATGTACCCCAAGGATGGTTTGGTATAGTTGATTCACCACTAAAATGTCTAGTGATCACTAACCAAAACCTAGGGAAATGGGGACAAGCATGGATGCAAAACCCCCCTTAAAATCATATTTTCTTTCTTGAGAAGTTGCTGTCCAGTAGCAAATTTCTCAGACCTCAGTCCATGGTCTTAATTTTTGGACACAGATGAACTTGGAATTTGGTGTTGACTACAAAACACTTTTTGTAGCCAACATCCAGAGCTTTCCAGACATATTTTTACCTTATTTTTTGGGTGAGTAAAACTCCTCTTTTCAATTTTTCTTTCAGAGGCTAGTTCATCAGCTTCTGGGAATCCAGATCTCATATCTGAGGTTTCCAGAAGGTTTTGACCCCTCAAATCTTCTCCAAAATGGAAATTTCTTTCACACAAAGTTTATTCAAGGAGTCTAGAGAAACTTTCATTCTCTGAGTTCATCCAGATTATGAAGTTTTAGGACCCTTGAATCCATTTCAAAATCAGGTGTCTGCTGCCATTTTCTTCTGGCAGAAGTGACTTCTCAACTTCAAAAGGTTTTTTGAGTACCAAATCTCAAACCAAAAATTCTCCAAAAAATCATGGGATCAGTTTAAAGTCTTAAAAAGACATCCCAATTTTTACTTTTTCCAGTTTCAACTTATTTTGGCCAAAACACACACACACACACACACACACACAAATGATTTTCAGCTTGGAAGACTCGTTTTTACGAGGCGCGTCGGGTGCACACTAACGTCCTTCCCGACGCGTAACATGACCTCCGAACCTAAATCTCTGATCTCGGGCTTTTTTCAAAGTTTTGGCCCTTCAAAATTAAAATGGCGTGGCGACTCCGTTTTTTCCGGGTTTTATTTGGTTTTTCAAAGAAACGCAAGAAAGCCCGAATTTTTTCCCATATCGTCACAGCATGGCATGTCCCAGCCTGACTTCCGTCGTCAACATAATCCAAGTGTTTCCACCGTTCGGGGATTTGGATGTGATCACAGTTCTAGACACTAGTCAGACGACGTGCACCTACGGAGACTGTTTAGCTCTCGCAAGGAAAGCCTTCATGGAACTAGCCGCTCAAGAGAACCGTCTCTGGGACGATAACCAAGTTCAAAAGACCCACAGGGACCAAGACCTTAAAGTGTCACAAGCAGCTTCAGACAGAAATCTAGAGGCCACTATAGACCAGTTCGACCTCAAGGGTTTTGCTCACGGCAACTTCCCAGACTACCGTCTGTTCTCATCCAATCCCCTCTGCTAAAGGAGGGCGGTCAACGGTCCCGATGACCTAGGAGATGGAATGGCACAGCAGAACGAGTACCAGCGCTTATCTCCTCGAGGAAAGCAAGTTCTCTGTGAAAGGAGGAAAGGAAAGGAGCACGGTATACCGTGAAGAGATCAAGGAGACAGTTCGCTAGAACCAAGAACTCTCCAGCCTCCCCCGGAGGGTCAGAAACGCACAGTTCAGTTCTGGCAACCACTGTTGCGCATTGACGTTCGAACAGCTGCGGCAATCCATATGCTACCTCCCTACGGAGGCACCCAAGCCGATATCCTGGGACAGAATCCGAAAAGATGCCGAAGCCCCCGGAAATTCATCTACAGTCAATGAATTGAGGGAAGACATATGGCCCTACGCTACGAGGAATCCTCCTCTGACTATGGCTCAACTCAGAGTGGCCTGTTCAGAAAGAACCAAGCCTGATGTCAGTGTCCTAACCCGATCGGGTCAAATCCATGCATTGTCACCTAAGGCCACTAAAAAGCCAGCGAAGCCAGAACCGCAACCCGACCAAGTTCCGTGAAAGAGGACCCGATCCTCACTCAGCTCAAGCAGACCCAGGCGAACATTTCCCTTTGGTCCCTACTCACATCCTCATATCCTCACAAGCTCAAGCTGGAGAAAAGTATGGCCCGTACCATGGTCCCCGTGGACGCAACCCCAGACGAGGTCATTCAGATGATTGGCAACATCCACTACGGCAACATTATCACCTTCACAAATTTGGACCTTCCAAAATTTGGGGCTGATCACAATGAGCCACTCTACATCACAGTCCAGCTGGAGGAGCGTCGCCTTCCACGCGTGTTGGTAGACGGAGGTTTCAGAATGAATGTCTTGCCCGCCAAGATGATGGACCTGCTTGACATCAAGCCTACAGATCTGAAGCCTTCAGTCCACACTGTCAAGGCCTATGACTCTACTTCCCGTACAATTCTCGGAGTTGCTACTCTAAACATCTGGTTCGGCAAGCGGATGATCCCCATCGAATTCCAAGTATTGGACATTCCAATCACTTTCACAGCTATCCTGGGGCGTCCCTGGCTGCATCAGATCAATGGCGTGGCATCCACCCTTCACCAGTGCATCAAGTTCATGCAAGGCAACGAGCTAACCACAGTCTACGGCGACAGCGTCACCACCATGGGGACCAGCACCAATGACATTCCAGTATTAGAAATCAAGCATAATGACGACATGGCACTAACTGGATTCACTCTGGAGACCTCCAAGATCCAAATATGCAGCGTGGACCTTCCACTGTTCCAAGACAAGATTCCTCCCGCTATGAAGATGATGAAACTCATGAACTTCATCCCAGGAATGGGGCTCGGCAAAAGGTTACAGGGCCAACACCAAGTCATCGAAGTCAAGGACCACACCACGGTCTAGGGGCTTGGTTATGTGCCAACACCGACTGACATCAGGGAAAACAAAAGGCTCGCCCGCACCAAGGCAGCAGCCCGCAAAAGGGGAACCTCCGACGGCACACCCAACCTCCGACCTTACAGTTTCGACCTCGCTCATTACTTTACCAAGGGAACCAGCAGCAGAACTAAGGTGATCGACAGCGGAACCGACAGCAGAACTGAGGGGACCGACAGTGAAACTGATGAAGATGAGAAAGAAGCAGGGATAGCCAGCACAGAAACTACAGAAAGGATGGGACAGCTAGCACGGGACCTCAAGCGTTTCAGAGGACTCAAGGCTAATCCGATAAGGGGAGCATTCCTCTACATCACAACTCTAGCTGGGCCAATTGCCACCACAGTCCAGCATGAGTACACAATCAAGGGAATCCCAGACTTGGAGAAGCAGCTCGAGGCACTCTCCATGGGAAACAGATTGTTCGGATTAGCCGCCGAGGCAACATTCGAGACAGTAACTCCAAAGCAGAAGGAACCAGAGTTCATAGAAGACGCTCTTAGTGGACCAGCTCTACAGAGTCTTTTTGAAGAAGTCATGGAGGTGCCAAACCTGATTGACCTGGGCTCCGAAAATAGCATGATCGCCATGATTGTGACATCAGAAGCCAAGCCTCTCGATCCCCGAACCCTCATCAAGCATCCGGCAATGCCACTGAAGAACTGGGTAACTTTCACCGGACCAAGGGCAAGCCAGGCAGAATTGGAAGACAAGCTGGGCCTGCACCCACATCTCCCTAAACCCGGTCTTGAACCCTCTGAGTCAGTCCTTGTCAGAGTCCAGTCCTCTGAGTCGTCCAACGGCCTTACGCCGGAGGACTATGATAATGTAGCCAACAATGTATTTCCGTTCGCATCTAATGAAAATTTTGATCTTTCGGAGTATCCCGTCATTGCCACTTTAACAACTGATAAGTTAACAAACAACTTAAAAGATGTTAATAACGAATCACTTGATAAAGAAGTAGACACATTAAACGAACAATACATTAAAGAAGTTCTCAAGCATGTAGTTGACCGAGAGGACAACCGGGCCCAAGCTGCCGAAGAGGTTATGACCAAAGTGAACCTGGGGTCAGTGCAAGAGCCTAAAGAGACACAAGTGGGCAGTTTCTTCGCCGATGCAGAAAAGGAAGCCCTGATAAACCTCCTCCGAGAGTATGTTGACGTGTTCGCCTGGTCATACCAGGACATGCCAGGACTCGATCCCTCGATCGTGGAGCACAGAATTCCCCTGGATCTCGAATCCAAGCCTGTCAAACAGAAGTTGCGCAAGATCAAGCCAGAGTGGTCCTTGCAAGTAAAAGAAGAGATTGAGAAAATGCTCCGAGTTGGTTTCATCAGAGTGATTGAGTACCCGACCTGGCTCTCCAACATCGTGATGGTCACCAAGACCAATGGAAAGGTCAGATGCTGCATGGATTTCTGGGATCTCAATAAGGCAAGCCCTAAAGATGATTTCCCACTGCCCAACATCGACATGCTAGTCGACACCACGGCAAATTTCGAAGTAAAGTCCTTCGTGGATGGGTTCGCCGGATACAATCAGATCAAAATGTCCAAGGAGGATCAAGCCAAGACTGCTTTCACCACTCCATGAGGGACATACTGCTACATGGTCATGCCATTCGGTCTGAAGAACGCTGGGGCTACTTACCAGCGGGCTGCAACAGCCCTTTTCCATGACATGATTCACAAAGAAATCGAGGTATATGTTGACGACATGATCATCCACTCCAGCGGATCAGACATGCAGCACATGACAGATCTGAGAAAGTTCTTCAACAGACTCAGAAAGCACTCCATGAGATTGAACCCTGCGAAGTGCACCTTCAGCGTCAAGCGAGGCAAAGTACTGGGGTACATGGTTACAGAAAGAGGTATCGAAGCCGATCCCAAGAAAATCAAGGCCATCATCGACATGAAGCCGCCTCAGACATGACAGAAGTGAAAAGCTTTATGGGAAGACTTCAGTACATCAGTCGCTTCATCAACCAGTTGACATATCTCTGCGAGCCAATGTTCAAACTGATGAAGAAGAATGCCGACATCAAATGGAACTCCGAGTGCCAAACAGCTTTCGAGAAAATCAAGACATACTTGGTGAATCCCCCAATTATGTGCCCGCCACATGAAGACAAGCCACTACTCCTGTACTTGACAAGATGCACACGTCAATCGGAGCAATGCGCACAAGAACGAGAAAGATTCCAAAGTTGAGCATGCAATCTACTTCGTAAGCCGGAAGCTTCAAGGAAGTGAACTCAGCTACTCAGCATTAGAGAAAACTTGTACCGCCTTGGTATGGGTAGTCGGGAAACTGAAACACTACATGCAGTCACATTCAGTGCTCCTGGTCTCCAAAATGGACCCCGTCTGATATCTCTTTGACAAGCCATCCCTGTCAATGCGACTAGCCAAGTGGTCATTCTTCCTGGCTGAGTTCGACATCAAGTACATGGTTAGAAAATCAACAAAGGGCAGAGTAATGGCAGATCAACTGGCAGACTTCCCAAGCAGTGAGCCCAAGGGTCCTGATCCGAAGTTCCCGGACGACGGAATCTTCTCACTCGACAGCGCAAACTGCTGGAAACTCTTCTTTGATGAAGCATCCAACAAGAATGGAAATGGTATTGGAATGCTCCTTGTCGATCCCAAGGACGAGCACACTCCCATAGCCATCAAGCTGAATTTTGAAACAACCAACAATGCAGCAGAATACGAAGCCTGTGCAGCCGGTCTGGAAGCCGCCCTCGAGCGCAACATCTCAGAACTGGAAGTATACGGAGACTCAGCATTGATCATCAATCAAGTGTCCAACAAATGGAAGACGATAGATTCTGGCCTCCAGAAGTACCACGCTGTGAATGTGTGCCCAAATTTTTGTTTGTTTTATTTTGGAAATTCACGCGAGTTTGAAGACATCCGGTTTAATTTGAAAAACGGAGTCGCCACGCCATTTTGATTACCTCAAAACTTTGAAAAAAAGGTTTTTATTGGGTTCGGAGGTTAAGTTACCCCTTGGGAAGAACGGATCGTCGTTCACCCAAGGTGCCTTGCCGGAGTAAGTCTCCCAAGATTCCATTAATCGTGCTTGCTTGCGTGCTTTCTTGTGTGCATGTGTTTGAAAATAAGGGGGGGAATGTCCCAAGTTGTCTTCCGGACGTACAAACCATTTATTGGTTGTCGCTCGGGATTCCTTGGAATTTTATGTATTCGGGATTATGATCCCGTCCTCATCTTGGACTTGTGATCATCGCTTTTTTTTTTTAACCTCGGGACTTGCGTGATCGAGAGAATGACTCCCTTTTATAGTTCAAAATGAGGTTCTTTAGGAAGGAAATGTCCTTAACCCATCAATCCTACACCTTAAGACGATTGAGCTCATATAGATGCTTCATGCTCGTCTTAAGTGATAATCGGAGATATCGGGTTCAAGGTTATCCCTTTCTAAAGAGATCATGAACCTTTAATGGAAGGAACGATGTAAAGATAGGATCTTTTACACCGGTCCGCTCCAAGGTTATTAATGGGGACATGGGGAAATGTATGATAAAAATGACACTTTAGTGAAAAGATGACATTTTTGGGTTGCAAAGGATGCTTTTTGATTTAAAGAAGTGATCTTTATTGCAAAGGATGCATTTTGAATGTAAAGACAGGATTTTTATGCAAAGGATGCATTTTTATTGAAAAAGATTATATTTTTATATGCAAAGGATGCATAAAGAAGACATTTTTATTGGAAATGGGGGTTTTAGGTGCAAATGATGCACCTTTATGGATAAAGACTACATTTTTAATGACAAAGGGTGTCTAATGCATGCAAAGGGGAAGGGGGTATAAAGATATGATCTTTAATCTACCAAGTCCCAAGCAAGATAATATGCAATATATGAAATGCAATGAGTAATTAGAATCACATAGAGCAATTAGGATGCAAGGTTAGGGTGTGCGAGGTTACCAATGGCTTCCTCTTCTTCTTTGGATGGAGCTAGGAGGAGAGGTTGGTCTTGGATCTTCAAGGAGGAGGGAGGGAGCTTCTTGGCCTTCTTCTTCACCTTCTTGGATCTTCCAGCAGTGTTCTTCACGTCTTTGGAGTGTTTGTGGGTGATTTGTGTGTTGATTGTTGATTGTTAAATGGGTAGAGGAGGGATCTATTTATAGGCAGTCTGGATAAGGCTAATGAAGCCGTGCGGCTAAGGGCAGCGAGCTAATGCAGCCGTGCGGCATTATCCACAATGACTCAGCATTCTAGAACCATGCAAGGTGGTAAATTCTAGAACCTTCCCTCCTAATTAAGAAAAACGTGTTTCTTAATTAGGAAGGATCCCCTTCAGCCCTTATTTAATTAAAAACAGTTCCGGAATGTTTCCGGAACACTAGGAAGGTCTGGGGAATTACCGGAAAACTTACCGAAATTGCCGGGAAATTTGCTTAGGAAGGCATGAGCCAGATTTGGGTACTTACAGAAGCCCCTCGGCAACGTCACTTGCAAGGCGAGTGGGGTTGTCGATAGAAAAGGATCCGATCTGGCGAATGCCGAGACGGATTGGGAGACCAAGGTGGTCGAGTGGCTGAACCTCTTATGAAAGGCTACCTACGTATCCCGGAGGAATCAAGCCAGGCCGTAGTTCGGAATAGATCCTCTGGGGAATGGAGAAGAGAAACTGGTCTCTTGCTGGGGAAATAGAAGAGGAAATGACCTAGGAGGTCAAGCAATTGATCCTACTGGGGACATGCTAGGAGTGACCAAGGTGTTCAGATAACAAAGTCTCTTATGAGAGACTACTTCATCACTGAGGAGTGACGGAGGAAAAGGGTGACCAGAGTGGTCAGATGGCTGGACCTTTTATAAAAGGCTACCTACGTATCCCGGAGGAATCAAGCCTTGATCGTAGTTCGAGCTTTGACTGAATCGAAATGTTATTCTTCCAACTCGGAATAACGGAGATCGAAAGATAGAGCGAAATGTCATTCTTCCACCTTGGAATGACGGAGATCGCGAGAGAGATCGAAATGTTATTCTTCCACCTTGGAATAACGGAGATCGAAAGATAGAGCGAAATGTCATTCTTCCACTTTGGAATCACGGAGATCGCGAGAGAGATCGAAATGTTATTCTTCCACCTTGGAATAACGGAGATCGAAAGATAGAGCGAAATGTTATTCTTCCACCTTGGAATAACGGAGATCGAAAGAGAGAGCGAAATGTCATTCTTCCACCTTGGAATGACGGAGATCTCGAGAGAGATCGAAATGTTATTCTTCCACCTTGGAATAACGGAGATCGAAAGATAGAGCGAAATGTCATCTTCCACCTTGGAATGACGGAGATCGCGAGAGAGATCGAAATGTTATTCTTCCACCTTGGAATAACGGAGATCGAAAGATAGAGCGAAATGTCATTCTTCCACCTTGGAATGACGGAGATCGCGAGAGAGATCGAAATGTTATTCTTCCACCTTGGAATAACGGAGATCGAAAGATAGAGCGAAATGTCATTCTTCCACCTTGGAATGACGGAGATCGCGAGAGAGATCGAAATGTTATTCTTCCACCTTGGAATAACGGAGATCGAAAGATAGAGCGAAATGTCATTCTTCCACCTTGGAATGACGGAGATCGCAAGAGAGAATGCATTTTGTAAAGAAGTAAGAAGGACTCAATGATTTTTGTATAGAAAGTGGGATGTACCCGATAATTTTTTGTAAAAGAAGTGGGACGTACCCGATAATTTTGTAAAAGAAGTGAATTAAAAATGCCAAAGGCAAATAAAATGAGCCACAGGGGTAAATTTGTAAAATAAGCCTCGGGGGCACTGGAGGGAAAATTTGATTGAAAATGATTGGAAATGCCAGGTGCACAAAGGGTAAAACAGGCCTATGGGGGATAAAATTGTAAAATGGAGCCTTCAGGGGCAAAATTGTAAAAACTAGCCACATGGGCTAAGTATGTCGCACGACATAAGAGACTGAACTGTACTTTTCATAACCTTTGGGATTGGACTGGAATTGCCGACACGAGTTGAAATTGGGTGACCAAAGAGGTCACCTACCCGGGTCCCCTGGGCAATGGCAAAGAGATATTGGTCCCCTACTATAAGGATGGAAACGGGGTGACCTAGGAGGTCAAAAAGCCGATCCTACTGGGAATGTGCCAAATAAAAGGGGGTGACCAATGTGGTCATATAGTTGGACTTTTATGAAAAGTTTACGCACCATTGAGGAATGAGGAAAGAAAAAGGTGACCAATGTGGTCGGATGGCTGGACCTTTATGAAAGGCTACCTACGTATCCCGGAGGAATCAAGCCTTGGTCGTAGTTCAAGCTTCATCTAGACGCTAGGAACGATGTCTAGGATCCTTGAGGTTTTGACAATTAATGGAGGTTGTCACCTGAGGAAGTTAAAGCTTACGTCACTATCGAGTAGATAGAGGCAGCTATAGCTGAAAAACTTGAGCATACTTCTCAATCTGTGATAGAGGTAGCTAAAGTTAGATTTTTGACAATTAGGAAACTGTCGCCTGGCGTTATCTCGTTATAACGGAAGTAACGAAGGCGCTTTTGGGAGAAAATGTTATCCTTAGCAATTGGCACGTTACTTGAGCCTAGGGGTGATTTTTTCTTGGAAACATGGTAGAGACTGGGTCTGGATGTACATATGGAATGTGTTTGGAAATTGTTTAAGACATGTTTCAAGCAGGTGGGGTCGTATCCCCTGGGTGCGGACTGAACTACTGTTGTTGCTGAGATTTTGTCAACGTGGACTAGAATTCCCTCTTGAGCTGAGACTGGGTTTGAACTTCGGGTCTCGGTGAATGTTCCTTTCTCACACTCTGGCATTTGAAGCTGATGCTGACAGACTTTTACAACCAAAGACTAACGCAGATGTCGAAGCGACCAAACCTCTCTTCTAGGGATGGATGCGACTTATCGAAGCCCCGGTTGGATGAACTGAGTAGGCAAAGTTTTAGGTTACGAACAAGTGACTTGGTAAAGCCCCAATCTGATGACCTAACAGAAATCCCAATATGATTGGTACTGCGGAAGTGATCCTGAGGATGATCTGAACAAAACTGAATCCATCTAGGGACCTAGTGAGGAACCCAATGCGAACCCCAAAAATGGCTAAAGAAGCCCCAGTTTAAAGAAATGGCTTGACAAAGTCCCAACCTTGAGGAATTTCGAGGCAGCCCTAATGCGAATTGTAGCAGAAGAGGGAAAACCTATCCTTTTTTTTCTCTTTTTTTTTTTAGTGAATTAGTCAACCTTAAGAAGATGTGAAAGAAAAGATTCTTAGAAATTTATACATGCAGGGGCATATTTTTCGAAAGGTGGGAATAGATCTCGATCTTGTGTTATTCCGATGGCCTTATTCGATGTAGGCACAAAAGCTCACTTTGGGTTTAACTCTTTTGAGAGAGTATAAGCGTAGAAAGGTTGGTAAAAGTGTATAGAAGCCCCTGCTGACAGAAAATCAGTGTTTAGCACTATCTTTCCTAAGACGTAGAAAGAGAAGACTTGTAAAGACATCTGAAAACTTATTTTATTTACAACGATCACAAGATTGCTTAAAACCCTTTGTTAATGTTCGGGTTATTCAACCATTAATCTCGATATGAAGAAAAACATTCTTATTAATCATGAGGAGAAAGTCAACCAATGTCGTGGATCAAGATTGGCTGGTGTGAAAGAAAAGTTTGTGTATAGGGAGGTCATTGATGAGACCGGGTTTTCTGGAATCTGACTGTGTCTATGGGAGAGGTCATTTGATGAGACCGGGTTTTCGGGAATTTGGATGTGTTTATGACCGGACCATTTCTGGTTGCCTACGTTCCCCTCATTGTGAGGAGCTCAGGTCGCCGTAGTTCGGCCTTGGCCGGACTGTGTTGGCTTTGGGATTTGTGGTTCCTTTAGTGAAAAGGCTTAGGATGAGATGATGATGATGAGGCGTGGGTCTCGGGATGATTCCTTGACCAAGTCATCTTTGGACGGTTGCTTCTGATTTTCGTCTTTCAATTGGGGGAGGAAGGATTTGCATGTGCCTAAAGGCTTATGAGATGCTTCTGCTTTTGCTTCGATCGCCCCATTGTTATCGACAACATCTATTCTTCGAGCTTTGATTTTGCATGTTCATCAAGCTTTTGATTGGCGGTGCTGGGTCCTTGGCCTCGTTTTTTTTTTCTTTTATTTTTATGTGCAACCCTGTTTTTTGCCTAGACCGCCCTTTTTTGGGATTTTCAGCCTAGCTGGGCATTACTCTTTTTGCACTAAGATTTTTTTTTCCTTTTTTTTTATGTGCAACCATGTTTTTTGCCTAGACTGCCCTTTTTTTTTGGGATTTTCAGCCTAGCTGGGTATTACTCTTTTTGCACTACATTTTTTTTTTTGAAGCACCTGAGGGCCAAGGCAAGCCCCTGCTTGAACATTCTTGATACCCTTGAGGTCTAAGTCAAGCTCCTAGGCTGTTGTCGACACGGGGTCAATCTTTCGAAGCTGAGTGGCCTTTTGTTGTCCCTTGACAATGCCGCCGTCGTTGACTTGGTCAAGGTGATGGTGAGGACATGATTGGGAAGCGTATAACTTGATGAAGGCTTTTGTAAGGAAAGTGTATGGATTGATGGAGGCCTTTTGTGAGGTAAGGAAAGTGTATGGGGAGAGCATTGGTTGACTTTCTCACACCGATTAATCAGAACGTGAATTATTTCGAGAGATTACTTGTTGAGCAATGCAAGTGATCATATAAAATAAAACCATTTCATTAAATGTAATGTAGGTGTGCAAATAATGTCTTAAGTCTAGCAAGAAAAGAAGAAGACTCTTTTATAGAAAATTGAAGATTAAATACAATGTCCGTAGAGGACTTGATTGAAAGAGAAAAGTACTAGAACCTACGAAGGTTGACTGAGAGACTATTTTTTTTTTTTACTTAAGGATAGGTAGACCCTAGTCTAGCTACTCTTCGCGGGTTGGACTGCCAGGTAACTTGAGCTTTCCTTCGTAGATCAGCCACTGAATTTCTTTCTTCAGATCCACACACTTGTCTGTCACATGCCCAAAATGCTTGTGGTACTCGCAGAACTTGGTCCTGTCAACTCTACTGGGGTTTCTTGGCTTATAATTCTCGAGAGGTGTGAGAAGACCTCGTTTCACCAAATCATCGAAAACTTTGCTCGTGGGCATCCCAGAATCATCAGGCTGATGTTTCTGATCTTGCACTTCCTGAATCGACCTCTTACCATAGCTTTCTGTTTTTTGCCCATGGAGGTTCTCGAGCTTCCCATTTTCTATCAACTTCTGGATCTCATGCCTCAAATAGGTGCAATCATCAGTATTGTGCCCATGGTATTGATGGAAAAGACAATGCTTGGATTCATCCAACCGAACATGGGGATTCCTGGGTTTCCACCTCCAAGAGGCTTTATCGCCTTTTTCTTTCATCAGCTTTTCCAGCATCTTGCTTAAAGACATTTCCATGTTGTCCAAATGAAGGGAGCGGGGTTTTCGGGAGACATTGTTGTTCTCAAAACTCAGATTCCCATTGTCCAATTGGTTCCATTGTTGGATTTGGTCAAGGAAGCTACGACACTCTTTCCCGGTGCCGAGCCAGTGCACGGTTGCCGTTGGTATTGGGTTATGCTCGGTGGAGTCATTTCCTTGCCCGGTTCGACATCTTGGAGTCAAGGGAGCATTGATACTCATCATGAGGTCAAGCTTCTCTTGCATTTGTTTCACTTGCTCCATTAATATTTCCACATGGGGGTCAACGGGGACTCTCGCAAATGTGACTTTTATTAGCAGATGGAACCACAAAGAACAGATCGGTGACACCGACGGGTGAATTCGCTAAATCCAAGAGGTGACAAATGAGAACTTGAATCATCCAGATCCTCTTTTGGCAACTCATGATTGCGGTTCAAGGTCGTAGGTATAGGGCTTGAACATAGCCACATAGCTCGAACTAATCATGCGAAGCCGGAGCATAAAGCCGGCGTGTATTGGCCGAACCGAGAGACATGTGGGGTGAAGTTCAACTCCGTTCGAGGAGCCGAGGGCGATGGAGCCCTGATGAGCCGGGATGTTGGAAAGGACCGAGGAGAAGTGGTCCTCGACAAGGGATCATATGTGGATGGAGGAAGATATTGGTTATAGGGGGGGTCTTGGTTATAGGATGAAGGGACTGAAATCACTGCTTTCAAGTCTCATCTTCGACTACCACCGGAGAACCGTTCGACTCAACCGCTGACTAACTCCATGACGACGGAGTGCGTCAATAAGCATGGCTTGCTGTTCCTTATGAGCCTTATGGGCATTTTCCAAAGCCAGGGCTAACTCTTCCTTCCTAACCATCTCGATTTCCCGCACCCTCACCGTTTTCGTCAAATCCGCCATTCTAAATTCCCGAGCCGATGAAACGGACGCATTCTCGACGAACTATCTCGAGCCCAAATTTCCGCACCGACAAGCCGTTGACCCGATATTCTCACCCACTTCTTTCTCGCTAAGGGAAAGGGATAGACAAGGTTTAGACTCTGGGGTAGGCAAGGTTTAGACTCGGAGGTAAGTGTTTAGGCCTGGAGGTAAGTGTTTAGCCGAAGGCTCAAGTAACAAGCACTTATCGCTTAAATTTTGCTCAAAACACATTTTCTCCTAATCCTAATTGATCGAAAAAGATGAGACCTTGAAAGGTCAAGATTGAAAATTGGACCGTTAGGATCTTTGATTGGAGACTTGACCGTGAAAGGTCGGGATTGCATTTGACCGCGAAAGGTCGAGATAGAAAATTGGAGATCGGACCCAGGAGGTCGCGATTAGGGATTTGACCGTGAAAGGTCGAGATAGAAAATCTGAGATCGGACCAAGGAGGTCGCGATTAGGGATTTGACCGCGGAAGGGTCGAGATGGAAAATCGAAGATCGGACCAAGGAGGTCACGATTAGGGATTTGACCGCAAAAGGTCGAGATAGAAAATCGAAGATCGGACCGAGGAGGTCACAATTAGGGATTTGACCGCGGAAGGGTCGAGATGAAAATCGAAGATCGGACCAAGGAGGTCACGATTAGGGATTTGACCATGAAAGGTCGGGAGATGGAAGATCGGAAATCGGACCGAGGAGGTCTCGATTAGGGATATCGTAGATAGGAAAATGCAATTATGATTACATTAATTGTTCAAGTTTACTTAAAATAATGTCTTTTATTTATTTCTATTTGGTTGGAAAAGGGGGTTTGCCCTTCTTTTTCGCAACTACTCTAGATCCCTGGATCAGTGGGTTCCGTCACTACGTCGATAAGCCCCTCGTATTTCACCCGTATTTCGACCTCCCAAGGTGGATGGGCGAGTGGTCCCTATAGGCACGCGGATCCCACCGACCGAGAGTAAAGAACGCTCCTAACGGGTCTAGCGGGTCATAGGAACCTTTCAACGCACGAGCGATGCGGATTATGGTCAAGGCAATACCGGAAAGTCTCGTCTTTTCGCCTTGATTGGATTTTGGCAGTTTGAGCGAATGACGTTTTGACTTTCGGTGATGTCCGAGAGAGATAATAGGCATGGGTCGGGCGGTAAAGCCGGATGACACAAAGGTCACATTGAACTTCGTTGCATACGCAGCAAGGCGTGAGTCAGAATCGAAGTCAAATGCCGGTCAAGATCTTGCCAATTTTTCCTCGTCGGAATTTGGCAGAGCTTCGCTTGAGCGAAAGATCTTTTGATTTTTGGCAAAGACTAGGTCTTGACTCTTACGCATTCCGTGCGGGTCAAAGTCAAAGTCAACGTCGGAGTCAAGATCCCACCAATTTTTCCTTGTCTAATTTTGGCAGAGCCGCTTGAGCGAAAGACCTTGATTTCCGTTATGAGCTAAGGCTTGACCTTTACGTGGGTATGCATGAATCGGGCTATATGACACGGACTAGACCAAAAACCAACCAAAAGTCACGGTTTTTGAAACGTGTGACACGGGACCGTGCATTGGTCGACACCGGCCGCCATGGGAGGTTGGGATGATTCCGTGCGCGCCCGGGAGCATCGTAAGGTCAGTCTGCCCGTGATCGCACTGAACCACCCTCGGGTTTGAAGGACGTGCGTGCAAAAGTGTACAGTGATATATCGTGTGCGCGTAGTGTGCGGTCTCCTAAAAATGTTCCTTTTGAGTTAAAATAGAGATTTTCATAAATGTGTTTTAAAGGAATGATTTTCGGGATCTGGGAAAATGCAACACATAAGCACGTAAATTTTTTCCGGGAGCCCTACCTATGGAGCCGAGTAGCCCCAAGCCGCTAGATCGCCAGTATTAACCATGATTTTTCCCGGTGGAATTGCCACCGAGGTCGCCCGGTCGTAATCCAAGGAGGATTGAGCCGTACGACCGCATGGATCAATTTTCCAGGTTCCACTCCTTTTGCTATTTTTCGGGTTGTTTCCGTTTCAAAGTATGCACAACATCTCCAAGATGCAAATGATGCAATGCATGGTAAAGAAAGCAAGCACGATTAATGAAATCGGCGATGGGAGTCTAACCCGCTCAAAGGGAAAAGCTTTCTTTATTTTTTCAAAATTATATTTTTTTTCGAAAAGGGATACCGGTACGTGGATTGTTAAACCACCGGTTATCCCAACTCCCACGTCGTGGAGTGTACAGAAGGGTAAGTGGTTTCCACCTATATACCGAGTATCGATTTTTGTTTTGAAAATAAAAGCTTTTCTCCTTTGGGATATTCCCCGAGTCGCCAAACTCGTGAATGTGTGCCCAAATTTTTGTTTTGTTGGAAATTCACGCGAGTTTGAAGACATCCGAGTTATTTGAAAAACGGAGTCGCCACGCCATTTTGATTACCTCAAAACTTTGAAAAAAAGGTTTTTACTTGGGTTCGGGAGGTTAAGTTACCCTCGGGAAGAACGTTTGGCGTTCACCCAAAGTGCCTAGCCGGAGCAAGTCTCCCAAGATTTCAAATTAATCGTGCTTGCTTGCGTGCTTTCTTGTGTGCATGTGTTTGAAAATAAGGGGGAATGTCCCAAGTTGTCTTCCGGACGTACAAACCATTTGTTGGTTGTCGCCGGGATTCCTTGGAATTTTATGTATTTGGGATTATGATCCCGTCCTCATCTTATGACTTGTGATCATCGCATTTTAACCTCGGGACCCTCGGGACTTGCGTGATCGAGAGAATGACTCTCTTTTGGTCAAAGATGAGGTTCTTTAGAAAAGGAGGGTCCTTAGCCCATCAATCCTACGCTTTAAGACGGTCGAGCTCGTATAGATGCTTCATACTCTTTCTTAAGCGATAATCGGAGATATAGGGTTCAAGGTGTCCCTTTCTAAAGAGATCATGAACCTTTAATGGAAGGAACGATGTAAAGATAGGATCTTTTACACCGGTCCGCTCCAAGGTTATTAATGGGGACATGGGGGAATGTATGATAAAAATGACATTTTTAATGAAAAGATACATTTTTAGGTGCAAAGGATGCACCTTTGATTCAAAGATTACATTTTTAATGGAAAAGGATACCTAATGCATGCAAAGGGGGAAAGGGGGATAAAGATATGATCTTTATGATAAACTACCAAGTCCCAAGCAAGATAAATGCAATGTATGAATGCAATGAGCAAATATAATCACATATAGCAATTTAAGATGCAAGGTTAGAGCGTGCGAGGTTACCAATGGCTTCCTCTTCTTCTTTGGACGGAGCTAGGAGGAGGACTTGATCTTGGATCTTCAAGGAGGAGAGAGGTGGCTTCTTGGCTTTCTTTCTTCACCTTCTTGGACTTCCACAGCACTCTTGGGAGTGTATTTTACGATTATGTGTGATGGTGGATGATTTTTGTGTGTGTAAAATGGGTAGAGGAGGCCTCTATTTATAGGCAAATGAAAGGCGAAAGAGGCCGTATGGCTTCATTTATGCTGGCAAAAGAGGTCAGGATGGCTACATTTGTCGTCATTCTTGTCATTTTTCTAGAAACATGCAAGGTGGCATTCTAGAAGGCCCTTTTCAGCTAGATTCTGCTCAAATTCAATATTCTTGGCAGGTCCTTCCTCCCTTGGAAAGTTTGGAAAAGTTCCCGAATCGCCCTCGAACTTTATGAAAGTTTGGGAATTGCCGGGAAACTTAACCGGAAGGCATGAGCCAGATTTGGGTACTTACAGGACCTTAGTTGCTTTCCTGATTTTCTGAAAATTTCCAAAAGGTCCGTTTGTCCCTTTTTTTCCCAGAAAGGCTCCTCCCATGGTTTGGCTGAGGGTTTTTTGAGGGTTTTGAGTGCCAGAGGTCTTCGAGACTGCGTTTATGAGTCTGCGGTGTTTCCTATGTGTTCGGGAGAGGGTTATCCAGATTGGGGTACTTACAGAAGCCCCTCGACGACGTCACTTACGGAGGAAGTGGGGTCGTCGATAAGATAAGGGTCCTGATCTGGATCACGTGCTGGGAGAGAAAGTGACCGTGAAGGTCGTGGCGGTGCCCTATTGTGTGACCGTTTAGGTCAGTTGGCTGGACCCTGTGATAGGATTCCTACGTATCCCTGGCGGGAATCAAGCCTGGTCGTAGTTCGTGTGTGGGGTGAGTGTTGTAGTGCACGAGGAAAGGAGAGGTCCTCTGGCTGAAACTCTATGCATGGATGAGGTGGTGCTCTGGGTGACCTCTTAGGTCTATGGTAAGGACATGGTGGTGTCCTGGGTGACCGTATAGGTCGATGGTAAGGACATGGTGATGTCCTGGGCGATCGTATAGGTCGATGGTAAGGAAGTGGTGGTGTCCTGGGTGACCGTATAGGTCGATGGTAAGGACGTGGTGGTGTCCTGGGTGACCGTATAGGTCGATGGCTGGACCCTGTGATAGGATTCCTACGTATCCCTGGCGGGAATCAAGCCTGATCGTAGTTCAGAGGGTCGTGAATTTGTGAATGTATGCGGGCGTGGTGGTGCCCTGGAGTGTTGTGTGACCGCCGAGGTTAGTGGTAAGGACGTGGTGGTGTCCTGGGATGGAAATTTTACGATTTTCTGAATCGGGTGGTTTAAGGCCTTCCGGGCCGGGGATAATGATTTGGGAGGTTTATACGGTCTTCCGGACCGAGTGATTTAAAGCCTTTCGGGCTGGAGATAGTAGTTTGGCTGATTTATACAGTCTCCTGGACTGAGTGGTTTAAAGCCTTTCGGGCTGGAGGTATGTCATGTATGAGGACTTGAATCGTCTTCTGGTTGCGGTTGCGTCATGCGTGAGGACTTGAATCATCTTCTGGCTGTGGTTGCGTCATGCGTGAGGACTTGAATCGTCTTCTGGCTGCGGTTGTGCCATGTGTGAGGACTTGAATCGTCTTCTGGCTGTGGTTGCGTCATGCGTGAGGACTTGAATCGTCTTCGGCCGTGGTTGTGCGCTACGTGTGAGGACTTGAATCGTCTTTTTTTGGCTGCGGTTGTGCCATGTGTGAGGACTTGAATCGTCTTCTGGCGGTGGTTGTGCCATGCGTGAGGACTTGAATCATCTTCTCGGCCGCGGCAGGGCTACTGTGGAATGAGGACTTGAATCGTCTTCTCGGGCCGCTGGCGCGGGCGTCATGCGTGAGGACTTGAATCGTCTTCTGGCTGTGGTTGTGCCATGTGTGAGGACTTGAATCGTCTTCTGGCTGCGGTTGTGCCATGCGTGAGGACTTGAATCGTCTTCTGGCTGCGGTTGTGCCATGTTTGAGGACTTGAATCGTCTTCTGGCTGCGGTTGTGCCATCCGTGAGAACTTGAATCGTCTTCTGGCTGCGGTTGTGGAGGCATGGCTGCCTTGAGCTTTGATTGTGGGAGGTGTAGATGCCTTGTGCTTTGTCCGCTGGGGAGAAGGTTGGTCTTATGATGACTGCCGGTGTTCATCCGTTGGGGATTATCGTGGCCTTGTAGGGGCTTTTTTCTGCTGAGAAAGTAACTTCGGGCTTACTTTGATGGCCGATGCTTGAATTGCCGTTGAATGGGCGAAGTCCGGGCTTACACTGACGGCCGGTGCTTGGGATATACGGTCTTGTACGGGTCTGCAGGAGTTCCCTTTTTGACTTGCTGAGGCAGGAGTTCGGACTTACTTTGATGGCCGGTGCTTGAATTGTTGTTGAGTGGGCGAAGTTCGGGCTTACACTGACGGCCGGTGGTTGAATTGCCGTTGAGTGGGCGAAGGTCCGGGCTTACACTGACGGCCGGTGCTTGAATTGTTGGGTTAAGGACCAAACTGCATTAAATCTGCTGAAATAGGCCTTTGGACAGCCATGGGCAAAGATTATAAGGGCAGGAAAGTAATTTGTCCCCTCGTTGGAAGAAGGTCCGTATGGACCAACCTGGGATGTAAAGAGGTCCGTACGGACCACTGTTGAATTTTACAGTTCCCAGATTTTGACTGGGTTTAAAACCCGAGGCTCCCTTCATTTCTTCTTCTTCTTCAGTTCGTGCATCCGAGAGAGAGAGAGAAGGAGAAAACCTCCATTGTTACACCAAAATCTTCCATTTTTAGCTTGAATTGCTCGCAATGGCGGAAGGATCTCGGAGGGGTCGTCGACAACGGAGCCAAGATGTGATCGAACAAAGGATGGAGCTTCAAAGAAATTGGACCTCCTTTGCTCCTTCTTCAAAGAATCCGGATGTGTTGTATCCGAATCCGGAGGTGCATAATCGGCGGGTTAGGAACGCCGGGGAGGTAAGAAATCAATTTTGTCTCGATTCCTTGCTTGAGATTTTGAATGCTAGAACTAGGTTTTAGTTTTTCGCATATTTGGGGCTTTTGTTATTTGCCATGCTTTTTTGTGAAATTCTTGATGAATTGTTGAAATTGAGCATGTAAAAATCGTGGTACGTGATTTTTGTGCAAAAATGTGTAGATTAGCATTTATTTGTAAAAATAAAGTGCCTCTCTTTGAAATGCATGCTTTGGTGATTTGTATCTTATGCTACTTATGTATGTACATTGTGAGAAAAATTGTCGTGTAGGGACAAATTTTGTGAAAAAATGTGACATGTTCCGTGTTTTGTGACGGGTTTTGTATGAAAGTATGTGCTGTGTAGGGACGGATTTTTTCTGAAAATGTGTCATGTAGTGTGTGCCGTGTTTTTGGTGACGGACTCTGTGGGGAATTTATGTGCAATATGTGCCGTGTTTTGTGACGGGTTATATGTGAAAAGTATCATGTAGGGCTTAATCTCTCTTTTAAGAAAATTTGTACAGTGTGTGCCGTGTTTTGTGACGAACTGTATGGGGAAAATTATGTGCAATGCATGTCGTGTTTTGTGACGAGTTACATGTGAAAAGTATGTGCAATGTGTGCCGTGTTTTTGTGACGGGTTATTTTTATGATTTGCCGTGTTGGGACGGACTTTTGTGCTTTTATTTTGTATTAAGTACTGTGATTGACGTACCTTTGCTGTGTTTACCTGCAGGATGAGGGGCTTCTGGCTGGGAAAGCCAAGAAGATGAAGACCCGGGGATCGCTCGAGGCTGTTGTTGAGTTGTGGCAGCAGATGCCGAACATCTCCGTGGGTGGCAGGCCGAGCCCCAGGAGGCTAGTCTATGATTCTGGTTTGGGCGTGTTCGTGGAGAACTTGGCCGGGGTCTCTGATTCGAGGAAGAACAAGAGCATCTTCCTGGGCCTATCTGAGTATTGGTGGGATACCACCCACACCTTCCATATGAGCTGGGGCAAGGTGACAGTGACGCCCACTGATTTTGCTGCTATTACTGGGCTTTCCTTCAAAGGAGGGCCGGTGCGGTGGAGGGACATGAAGTCCGATGATGTGCTGACCGAGCTGCTGGGCTTTGCGCCTCGTCCTCGCAGGGGCCTGGGCATGCTATACAGCGATGTGGAGGTGCGGATCACGGCCAGTATTGGGGCTTATGTTCGGGATAGCGGTGAGGTGACGGCGGAGCAGCTGGCGCGCTCCTTCCTGTGGTTTGCACTTTCCGAGACTTTGTTCTCGAATCACGCGACTGCCGCTCCTTTCGCTCTGCTGGAGAGCTTGATTGACTTGGGGAGAGTCTGTGATATTGCTTGGGGCGAGGCGGGCTTGGCCGAGCTCTACTTCTCTTTGGACCGATTTAGCCGGGGTGTGGCCAGTTCTTTGGCCTGTTTTGACTTTGCTCTGGAGGTATGAGTTTACTGCTGTTTTGATTTAGCAATTTGTCATTTCTCCGTTTTCTTTTGCACTGAGCCTTCTCTGCTTTTGTCGCAGGTGTGGTTCTACGAGATCTTCCAGTGCTTTCCGTGGGATAGAGATCCTGGGGCTGTAGCGGCCTATCCTGCGATGTTAGGCTGGGCTCGTTCGGCGAGGAGGAGGAGGACCAGCAGGGGGAAGCTCACCATTGCTTATGGGGATGTGCAGGAGCGTCTGGAGAGAGGTAGCCCGGAGGGGTTTGTTTTGTTCCCGTGGGCTCGGTATGAGGCTGATGATTTCGAGGGTGCTCTCGTGGTGACGGCGGAAGATGCTTTGGGGCCCGACTTGCGACGTCATGTATCTGGGAGAGAGAGTCTTCTGGCAGCATGGCCCGGGTATGCTCCCCTTAGCTCCGAGGGACCCACCTTTCGAGATGATGGATTCCCGTGATATGGATGTACTGGAGTTTGAGCGGTATCTGGGCGGCGTGAGTGCCGAGGAGTTTGTCTTGTATCGAGAGGAGTATGGAGCCTTCGTGAGGAGGAAGTTGAGGACGCCACAGGTGTTGGCGAGGGAGAGGGAGGCTGGTCCGCAGGGTCCCCCAGAGGTTCCGGTGCCTGGGCCGGATTTCACATATGTCCGCGGGGACTCATCGAGGAGGAGGGTGTCTGTACCCGTTCCTGATCAGGCTCCAGCTGCTTACCGGGTTGATCCGGATATACCGGTGAGTGTGTTTACTCTTTTCCGTCTTGGCATCTATTCTGTATTTTTCTCTTTTTGTTGAGTATGCCTGTATTGCTGAGCGTTTCTTTGGTTGTTTGCTTGTGCAGGTCCAGGGGAGAGCCTATGACATGCTGACCCGTCGTTTCTTGGCGATGTGGGATTTTGCGAAGAAGATGGCGTCGAAGATGTCTTGCCGGTCTTCGCGGAGTGTACCGGCGTACCAGCCGATGCCTTCGAGGCATTCTGTAGATGTTCCTCCACCGAGAGCCGAGCCGGAGCCACAGCTGGAGGGACCTTCGCGGGGGCGACATAGCATGGATGCCGGGACGTCTTCAGGAGCTCAGAGGTCGCAGACCCTTTACCAGTTCTTTCCTCCGCCGGATGCACAGGGTGAGGGTTCGTCCGAGCCTTCCTTCTTCGATCCTTTTGTCGGATTTGATCCTTCAGAGTACTTTGAGTACCAACCTCATGAGGGGGTTCAGTATTCTGACGACGAGGATGTGGCTGGCGACTTTACCGGGATGCCCGACTTCTCGCTTGAGGATCTTGGTGAGGATGATGATGCTGAAGAGTCGGATTAGGGTTCATTTGCTTTCCTTCTTTCCATATCTTCTTTTTTTTTTGTTGGCAACAGACATTAGATGTACCTGTAATAAAACACTTGTATTTGCACGGCAAAAGTATTTTATTTTAAGATGTAATGTCGTTTTTGTGATTCCCGGGAATTGTCCTAGGAATGGTTGCTATTATTATTTTTTTGTGCATGCCACGTGAGCTGAGAGTGCATTTGTGGGTAGTGTATACTTGCCGGAAATGGCTTTGGCCAGTGTTTGGGCAGTTTGGAGCAAGGTCCTGTTGGGGACAGTGTTTATGGTGATGTTGGCTGAACATGTGGGGCCAGGATGCAACAAGGTCCGTACGGACCAACTTAGGTTGCAAAGAGGTCCGTACGGATCACCTTTGCTTTTGGGAAGGGATAAATACTTTCCGGATGTCTGGACTTGCCCCATTCCCCATTTGCAGCTGTTTTCGAGCTTTCTTCCCCATTTTCTCTAGGAACCTCCATTTTTGCCATGGATTCTTCGTACGTTCCAAGAATTTTGCCAAGGCTTTCGCAGGAGCGGCAAGCACACTTCCTTGGGCAGCTGAAAACATGGATGCGACGCCGTATGAGGCATCAGAGGCGGGCTTTCGAGGTAAGGTTTCGACTTTGCTCGACCTGCTCTTTAAGGAAGAAATCGAGGTGCCAGACCTAATCGATTATGTTTCTGATAACTCTATGATAGCCATGATCGGGGACGGTGACACAAAGCCTTTCAAGCCCCACCTCTTGTCAAGCTCATTGCCACTCAATAACTAGGCCACCTTCTCCGGACCTACAGCCAGCAAAAGGAACATGATCGAACAACTTGGTCTGACCCATCGAGTCCTAGAGTCCAGTGTCGAAACCCATCCTGAGTCCATTAGCTTTGAATTTGAGTCTCTCAAGTCATCTGATGGCCTCACGCCAGAAGATTACGAACTCATTGCCAATAATTTATTCCCGTATGTTCTTAATGAATGCTTCGATCTTTCCGAGTATCCTCTCATTGCATCTTTAACAACCGATAAATTAACTAACACACAAACAGTTAATAACGATTCACTTGATAAAGAAGCAGACACATTAAACGAACAATACATTAAGCACATCTTTAAGCATGTTGTCAAACGAGAGAAAAACCGGGACCAAGCTGCCGAGGAGGTTTTAATCAAAGTGAATTTGGGAACTGCTTGAGAGCCAAAAGAGACGCAAATCGGAAGTTTCTTCACCGGCACAGAGCAAGACGCATTGACTGCACTGCTCAAAGAGTTCATGGACGTGTTCGCTTGGTCTTACCGAGACATGCCCGGATTGGATCCAAACATTGTAGAACATCGGATCCCCTTGAATCCCGAGGCTAAGCCCATCAAACAAAAGCTACGCCGAATCAAGCCAGAATGGTCCTTACAAGTCAAGGAAGAGATCGAGAAGATGCTCCGCGTCGGCTTCATCAGGGTGATTGAGTACCCCACATGGCTCTCCAACATAGTCACGGTCACCAAGGCCAACGTCCCGTGCATCTCGCACTCGTCGCTTTCGGGAGGTCGCCCGGATCCGATAGGCAGCGCGTTCGCTCCCCGGCATCTGGCTTGTTCCTTTTAGCGTTTTGCTTTGTGTTGGTGGATCGCTGTGTTTTGCTTGTAGAGTCGCCACGCCGTTTTTATTAAGCCCAAAACATTGAAAAAGGGCATCAGTTTAAAAATAAACTGTATTTTGTTGTGTGATGAGATTTTGAGTTCGGAGGTCAGATGACTCCTCAGGAAGAGAATATTAGAATCTTAGAGCTCACCCGAGTCGCCTCGTAAAACGAGTCTTTCGGATACCCCTAATATTCTTTAACTGTTTTGTGTGTGTGTGTGCTTTTAAAAATGCATGCTGTATCGGATGTCTACATTGTACACTATGTATTGAAATAGTATAGGAAGGAAGCCTTACCAATGTTGGTTCGTGTCTGTCTTCCGCTGGGGAATAGTGTTTGAGGATGGAATAGTGTTCCGGTACGGACCGGGATTACTTCGGGAGGGGCCGGTTGTCTGCGGACAGAGTTTCGGCGTGAGTTGAGATTGTAGGCTGCGTTCGGGCAGAGGTTCAACGTGCGTTGGGATCGCAGGGATCACTCGGGCAGAGGTTCGTCGTGCGTGGGGGTCGTCGGTTGGATTCGGGCAGAGGTTCGGCGTGGGCCGGAATTGCCGGTTTGACTCGGAAAGAGCCGGGACACCTTGGGAAAGACCAGGCAAGGCCTCGGAGTACCACGAGGGGCCTCAGAGTACCTCGAGAGTGCCTCGGGGCAGCGCGGGAGCGTCGCGGGAGCGCTCGGAGAGGCTTCAGAGCACCACAAGGGAGCTCGGAAGGCCTCGAAAGGATCCGAAAGGGGCCGGGAGTGCCCCGAAGGGTCTTAGAGGGGAGCCTGAAGGCTGGGGGGAGAGGAGAGAAGAGGGAATGGTGTCAAAATGAGGGAGGGGGAGCCCTCTATTTATAGTGCCAGAAAATTGCAAGAAGGTCCGTACGGACCTTCTAGGTAATCCAGGATTTTGGTTTTCCTCGATTTGAGGGAATCTGTGATGATGAAGAAGATTCAGCCATGATGATGTCCCCTGTGCAATAAGGTCCGTACGGACCAACCATGCAGGAGGGGTAATGATGTTCTCCGGGATTTGAGGGAATATTGTGGACTTTAAGGGGATTTAGTAATCATTGAAACAAAGAGGTCCGTACGGACCTTAGTTGCTTTCCTGATTTCCTGAAAATTCCCAAAAGGTCCTTTTGTCCCTTTTTATCCCAGAAAGGCTCCTCCCTTGGTTTGGCTGAGGGTTTTTTGAGGGTTTTGAGTGGCAGAGGTCTTCGAGACTGCGTTTGTGAGTCTGCGGTGTTTCCTATGTGTTCGGGAGAGGGTGATCCAGATTGGGGTACTTACAGGTGGTCTCATTTCGATGATGGCATTGATCTTTTGAGGATCTACCTCGATGCCTCTCTCGGTGACCATGTATCCCAAGACTTTGCCTCGGCTGACCCCAAATGTGCATTTGGCAGGGTTTAGCCTCATCGAGTGTTTCCGGAGGCGATTGAAGAACTTTCTCAGGTCTGTGAGGTGTTGTCCATCTGATCCCTTTGAGTGGATGATCATGTCATCGACGTACACTTCGATCTCTTTGTGCATCATATCGTGGAAGAGGGCGGTTGCTGCCCGTTGGAAGGTAGCCCCAGCGTTCTTTAGTCCGAACGGCATTACCGTGTAGCAGTAGGTTCCCCAGGGGGTTGTGAAGGCTGTCTTTTCTTGGTCTTCTTCGGCCATCTTGATTTGATTGTAGCCGGCAAACCCATCCACAAAGGACTTGACTTCGAAATTGGCTGTAGTGTCTACCAACATGTCGATGTTTGGTAGTGGAAAGTCGTCCTTGGGACTTGCTTTGTTGAGATCTTGGAAGTCTACGCAGCAGCGTACTTTTCCGTTGGCCTTGGTGACCGTGACTATGTTGGAGAGCCATATGGGGTACTCAATCACCCTGATGAAACCCACGCGGAGCATCTTCTCGATCTCTTCCTTGACTTGTAAGGACCATTCTGGCTTGATTCGGCGTAGCTGTTTCTTGATGGGCTTAGCCTCGAGATTCAAGGGAATCCGGTGTTCTACGATGTTTGGATCCAATCCGGGCATGTCTCGGTAAGACCAAGCGAACACGTCCACGAACTCTTTGAGCAAAGGCGATCCAATGCGTCTTGCTCGTGCGGTGAAGAAACTTCCGATTTGCGTCTCTTTTGGCTCTTCAGCCAGCTCCCAAATTCACTTTGATTAAAACCTCCTCGCACGGCTCTGGGCCCGATTTTTCTCTCGTTTGACAACATGCTTAAAGATGTGCTTAATGTATTGTTCGTTTAATGTGTCTGCTTCTTTATCAAGTGAATCGTTATTAACTGTTTGTGTGTTAGTTAATTTATCAGTTGTTAAAGATGCAATGAGAGGATACTCAGAAAGATCGAAGCATTCATTAAGAACATACGGGAATACATTATTGGCAATGAGTTCGTAATCTTCTGGCGTGAGGCCATCAGATGACTCGAGAGACTCAAATTCAAAGCTAATGGACTCAGGGTGGGTTTTGACACTAGACTCTAGGAGTCGAGGGGTCAGACCAAGTTGTTCGATCATGTTCCTTTTGCTGGTTGTAGGTCCGGAGAAGGTGGCCCAGTTATTGAGTGGCAAATGTCCCGAAGTGGTGCATGGCACCTTCGATCCAGGCTTGTTGTTCACCTTGGCGTTTCTCGATAGCCATGAGGACCTGCCAAACCTCTTCCAATGTTGGGAAATTTCTTGGGGGTAAAGTCCCGTTCTCATCGTTGTTGTCCACTGACTTGGCCATGAGGAATTGATGGACTGTCCTGGTGACAGAGCTGGGAAGGAAGTTGGACCTTGCGGCTTTGACACTGGGAGACTGGTTCCCGGGTACTCTCGATCACTCTCAGTTCACTGGAGGGGGTGACGGGTAAGGTTTAGACATGGGAAGACCTTTCGGGATAAAAGGGGGAAAGCTCACGTGGCATGTGGTTTCCGCTTTTTATTTTTTTTGTTGTTTTAAGTTTACTTAAAACGTGTTTTCTCAGAGTCCTAGGTAGGTTGAAAAAGATTGCTCTTCTTTTTCGCAACTATGCTAGATCCTGGGTCAGTGGAGACCATCTGTGCGGCTATAAGCCCCTCGTTTTGCACCTGTATTTCGACATCCCAGGGTGGACAGCCCCGGGCGAGGGTCCTATAGGGCAAGCGGTTTCCACCGGCCTAAAAGAAAAATCGAACCTAAGGACCGAGCCTGTCATGTTCATTTTAATGCGTTAGCCATGTGAATAGTGAGCCGAGCCGGCCATTGAGTCAAGATCAGGTCGAGAGTTCGGCATGACCTCTCTTTACCTTGCTTGCGCAAGGGATCTGTGACGTTAGGCGTTGGCTGGGTCATATCGTCATGGCTGACGTATTAAAGGCTTGATGACGTGGTGTCATGTGGGCGTGGATGTATATCCGGGACGGAACATCGTCTGGGTGTAGCTTCGGAAATCAAGATCAGGTCAAGATTTTAGCATGACTTTTCATCGCTTTGCTTGCGCAAGGGATCTTGAGTTCCGAGCTTTGACTCAGAAAATGGCCGGCATGGGATATGTATCCAGGCTTGTATGACACGGACTGGGTAAAAACCAACCGAGTCTGGACAGAGTGTGACTCAAGACTCAAACGTGCAGGGTTGACGCTTGGCTAGGATGGGATGTTTGGAATGATCCCGTGCGCGTCCAAGAGGCCTAGGAAGACCAAACGGACTGCAACTGAGACTACTCCGGGTTAAGGGTTGTAGTGTGCAGTGTATCCGAGGCAAAAGCTAGCGCGTAGCGTGCGGTGTAACCGAGGCAGCAGTGTGAGTAGCGTGCGGTGTAATCGAGGCAGCAGTGCGACTAGTGTGCGGTCTCTAAAAATTCTTTTTCTGAGTAAAACAGAAGTTTTTCGAAGAATTTTAAATGTATGCACAGATGTATATAGAAGCATTTTTTTGTATTTTTATTTTTTTTGTAAAATAAAAAGTAAAGCACGTGCACACACACATAACAGTTAAAGAAAGGGGTAAAATGAAAGTTTGACCCTCACATTGTTTTAAAAATCTTTTGTTTTGTTTAAAAGTTTTTAAAACAAAATATCCCCAACGGAGTCGCCAACTGAAATTACCCGGGATCCAGCTCGCGCGCGGGGGCCCCGGCATCTCGCACTCGTCGCTTTCGGGAAGTCGCCCGGATCCGAGAGGGCCAAGGCTCGCGCCCCGACATCTGGCTTATTCCGTTTAGCGTTTCTGCTTTGATGTTGGTGGATCGCTGTGTTTTGCTTGTAGAGTCGCCACGCCGTTTTTATTAAGCCCAAAACATTGAAAAAGGGCATCAGTTTAAAAATAAACTGTATTTTGTTTGTGTGATGAGATTTTTGAGTTCGGAGGTCAGATGACTCCTCGGGAAGAGAATATTAGAATCTTAGAGCTCACCCGAGTCGCCTCGTAAAACGAGTCTTTCGGATACCCCTAATATTCTTTAACTGTTTTGTGTGTGTGTGTGTATATGCTTTTAAAAATGCATGTCAGACGGATGTCTACATTGTACACTACGTATTGAAATGTATTGAAATAGTGTAGGAAGGAAGCCTTACCAATGTTGGTTCGTGTCTGTCTTCCGCTGGGGAATAGTGTTTGAGGATGGAATAGTGTTCCGGTACGGATCGGGATTACTTATGGAGGGGCCGGTTGTCTGCGGATAGAGTTTCGGCGTGCGTTGGGATCGCAGGGATCGCTCGAGCAGAGGTTCGACGTGCGTTGGGATTGCAGAGATCACTCGGGCAGAGGTTCGGCGTGCGTGGGGGTCGTCTGCTGGATTCAGGCAGAGGTTCGGCGTGGGCCGGAATTGCCGGTTTGACTCGGAAAGAGCCGGGACGCCTTGGGAAAGACCAGGCAAGGCCTCAGAGTACCACGAGGGGCCTCAGAGTACCTCGAGAGTGCCTCGAGGCAGCGCGGGAGCGTCGCGGGAGCGCTCGGAGAGGCTTCGGAGCACCACAAGGGAGCTCGGAAGGCCTCAGAAGGATCCGAAAGGGGCCGGGAGTGCCCCGAAGGGTCTTAGAGGGGAGCCTGAAGGCTGGGGGGAGAGGAGAGAAGAGGGAATGGTCTGAAAATGAGGGAGGGGGAGCCCTCTATTTTTAGTGCCAGAAAATTGCAAGAAGGTCCGTACGGACCTTCTAGGTAATCCAGGATTTTGGTTTTCCTCGATTTGAGGGAATCTGTGATGATGAAGAAGATTCAGCCATGATGATGTCCCCTGTGCAATAAGGTCCGTACGGACCATCTCAGCATGCAATGAGGTCCGTACGGACCAACCATGCAGGAGGGGTAATGATGTTCTCCGGGATTTGAGGGAATATTATGGACTTTAAGGGGATTTAGTAATCATTGAAACAAAGAGGTCCGTACGGACCTTAATTGCTTTCCTGATTTCCTGAAAATTCCCAAGAGGTCCTTTTGTCCCTTTTTATCCCAGAAAAGCTCCTCCCTTGGTTTGGCTGAGGGTTTTTTGAGGGTTTTGAGTGTCAGAGGTCTTCGAGACTGCGTTTGTGAGTCTGCGGTGTTTCCTATGTGCTCGGGAGAGGGTGATCCAGATTGGGGTACTTACACTAACCATCTCTCCGACATCATTCACCTCAGTCTCAGTTTGGTGGAATTTCCTCCATCTGGGTTGTCCAAATCGGTGGCAACGCCCTTACCGGACTCATTTACTTTTTCACAATCTTTCACCTTTTCTTAAAAATAATAAAAAGTCTCATATTTTATTAAGCAATCCGCTCCTATACCTAAAGGTATAAGACTAGAATTAATCTTATACCTAGGTTTAAGAATATTTTTTTTCAATTTTTTCATATTTTTTTTAAAATGTTGAGAAATTTTTTGGGGGTTTCTCTCCCACTTCTATAGTCCTGCTTCCTTCATGGGTTTTCAAATCGAAGATCTGAATATGGTGGGAGGACGGTTAGAGAGAGAAACGGTATTTAGAGAGAGTCGTGTGTATGCGTGAGTGTGTGTGAGAGAGTGACGGGAATGAGGGGAGAGAAGAGTGGACCATTTTGTTTAAGGGGATTTGGGTTTATATGGAATTTTGATTTGTATCAAATATTGTACATGGGCTTTTAGAAATATCATGAGTTTTTATAGAGAATGATTTAGAACGAGGAGGACATGTGAAATTAATCCTATTTCAGATGGGGAAATCCAAGCATTTTGGCTTCATTGAATTCGTGTTTAATGAGGTTGACTTGTCTCCAATATAGAATAATTTCATTCCATTATCTTTACAACCTTAATTATTGTCTGCTTTAAGAAGGTGGTAAAATTGTGGCTGAGACTATGCACAATCACCTGTTGTTTGTGTAGGTGGTAGTGCCCTAGGCCTAAAGAGATAGACTTATTTGTAATGTCATTATTCATTTATATAAGAGATTGTTATCATTTTGATTATTATAAATGTTTGCATGTTTACTTTAATAATCGTGTCCCTAGTACTTAAGAAGCACTAGTATGAAGTTTAATGGATAATCATGTGATGATTATATGCATATGGATGCACATTAAATTCATGGGTACTTATTAGAGAACAAGGTACTGGACTTGACCCATTATGAGATATATGTCATGGTCGAATGTCATAATTAAGTCACATATAGTTATATCATTGATATCCTTTGACCTGAGATTATCATCGTCTTCCACTCGATGAATATTATGTTTGATATAGTTTAACGTTGTCTTTAATCAGATAACAATAAGGGCTATTATTGGCATGATAAGATTCTTGTTTGGAAGAATGATAAGTCAAGATTGTCCCTCGTAAAGAGAGATGTTTGCTAGGCCACTCGTAAGTAAGATTGATGATGTACATGGTCATGTCCGAATGAATTAATGTGATTAATATCATTCGATTGATCAATTTACTTAGTAACGAGAAAGCATTGAACAATATAAGTTTACGTGGACCATGACTCATGTTCAATATAACATCGTGTGACAATGGGATTGTGATATGTTCTATGTAGGAAATCGAACTTGATATTATATTATTTGGGTAGGCATGATGGCTTGCTAGAGTCCGCTCATGTCTTATGAGAATCGATGTGATCGAACTCATTGCCAACATAATATAGTCCTATGGGGTCATACGCATCAAACGAATTGTCAAAAATGAAGAATATGGACTTTTTATATACAGGGGACGACTCGTCCCCAGGCCAGAACCAACTATTCCCTTGGCCTGGGACGAGTGTATCTGAGGGAGTGTCCTGAGGGACGACTCGTGCCCATGGGGACGAGTCGTGCCCATAGGGATGACTCGTGCCCTGGGCTTGACCCAACTATTCCCCTTAAGGGGGACGGCAGTATCAGAAGCTTTGTGAAAGGGGACGACTCGTGCCCTGGGGGACGAGTCGTCCCGTCGGCGCTAGACTGATACGTAATTGACTTAAAATTAGGGTTTTCGCAAAGGGAAAATATTTATAACGTATAAATACAAATCCTTGGTTGCCCTAGCAGTCATACTCACGTTTTGGGTTTAGAGAAACACAAAAGAGAGTGATTTTCAATTGTGAATTGAGAAATCAAAACACCAATTCCATATTTCTTCATTGATTGAAAGGAGTTTCAATCAAAGGATCTAGCAATCCACCTAGAATTGTTCTAGGGTTCGTTCAACGCGTGGATACACATAGAGGATCTTCGCCAATCAAGATCTAACGTTCGTGATTCAAGGATCGTTCATCGAGGATTCACAAGATCATCAATCTGGAGTTGGAACGCGTTTATCAAAGACAAAAGCACACAAGGTTGGTTATTCTATATCATCTTTCTTAATTAATCATCTAGAACGGATCCTAGGCTCCGAGTTTTTCGAGTTAATTTGCATTCTTCCACTGCGCATGGACCCTCGAAACCCAACAGTGGTATCAGAGCCCCGTTCATGATGTTTATATTAGATAATCGTGATAATTATATAATATGATTATGTTAATTTTCATGATGAATATGATTTAGAATATGAATTTATATGGGATTTGCTTATGGAAGTAATTGTATATTTTGATATGCCATGATTATGAATTGAATGATTAATGTGATTAATCTAGAATGTGGGTCTTGAAGTATTACTTAGTATATAGGCTGGAAACCAAGACCTTCCCCAAACACACTTCTTGAAAGTGAGGGATGACTTTGGATTACAACGCCAAGTACTAGTAATTACACATCAAATGTGATTTGTGATGCATCATTCCATGTTCATAATTATGCTCATATAATTTTCATGAATCAACCTTGCAATGTTAATTAATAAACATGAAAATTGAACCTTCATTGAAATTTGAGTTTGTTTATGCCACCCATTTTAAACACTTGTGAGTACACGGATAGTCTTATGTAGGCTACGCCATAGCGAGGTACATTAATTCTATCTTTGTATGATCAAGATGAGCAAACGGTGATTGCTATACGTTTAAAATGGTTGAACTCAATTAGGCTATCAAAACAGTTTTGGGCCTAAGGCATAAGATGAAATTGAAACATATGACATATGATGTCTATAATCTCATAAAGGATCTAAGAGTCATATGTTGATATGATTGATAAATGTTATCTACCTTTTTAGTTTAATTTTGAGCAGTCGTGCCATAGCCGACTTGAAATTAAATTAAAGTTGGGTCTTAGTCTATTAAATTACTAGTCAGTAACCCGTCGGTACCCGACGGTGAATAATTTTTTTTTTGATTAAGTAAATAATTATTTATGTGTTTTAATTGATTTTTAAGTAACAATATAAATCGAAATTGATAATTAATGTAGCGGATATTAGGAGTATAATTAATACAGAAAAAAGATGTTGACACATGATGTAACGTGGAAAGCTCTTGAGACAACTATCTCGCCGGCACAAAACCACGGGTGGTTAGGTCCCTGCCTAACCAAAAAACACTATTAAGATTTTAGTGTTACAACTTTGGAAGATGAAGAGATATGGTTACAATAGCGTGAGATTAATAGTGTGTGCCTAAGTGTCAACGTAATCTCTTCCATCTCCTATATATTTAAAGAAAAACAAAATAAAAATAAAGAAAATAATAAGAAATTGCAATACTTTTGTTTAACCACAAATTGTGTGACATAAATTCTCAGAGTCTGTCGAAAACTTTCTTGTAGACTACATTCAGCGTCTTGTCATATGTTGAGCATCTGAATCACAAATAATAACTTTAAGTCCTCTCTTACTGGTTACTCTGGAAAATGCTACATAAAGTTGTCCGTGACTGAAAACAGGTTGTGAAAGATATAGTCCTACATGAGAAAGAGATTGTCCCTGACTCTTGTTGATTGTCATAGCAAAAGAAACGGCAAGTGAAAATTGCCTTCTTTGGAATCTTACCGGAAATTTTGTCACATCTGACGAAGACATTATCATTCTAGGAATAAGCACCTTCATGCCAGCATTCTTTCCCGAAAGCATCTTGGCTTCGGCTACGTGCTTACCTACATATATGTAACAAAATTAAGTATTAAATTATATGTATATAAAAAATAAAAAATTACTGTATTTACCTAATTGAGTGACAATCATTCTGGTGTCGTTACACAATTCAGCAGCTTGATCAAGATTTCTCAAAAGCATTACTATGCACCCAACCTTCAGCTTAATAATGTGATTTTCCAATCCAGAACACTTGATAGTGTTTAGAAATTCAGGTGAGAATATATCTTCAGCACCATTTTCATCATCCTCATCCTTACAAATGGCATCAGAACTCATATATTCAACTTCGTCTCCCGGAAAGAGTGACATGACATAATCATTTATGTTATCGACAATCTCATTTGTTGGAGCAAGCACAGCTCTAAGCTGGAAGAATCCTTCAACATCCTTATTTTGCAATAAGTCAGGATATATAGAATCGACTATTTTTGCAATAGGATCTGAAGCCTCACGAATCAATATATCATCAGGAAGGTTAATGTCAATTTCTCCGTCATTATTTCCACTGGCAATCCCATCTCCGACACTCAAGAGCCACTGAGCGAAATCTCTTATCTCTTCGGAATTATGAGAAGTAGAATCACCCTACATTAAGTTAAATATATACAAATTACTTAAATTGAAATAAAAATATTTAAGTAGATGAATAAAGGCTATTTAAGAATTACCTGCAATCTCATATTATGCGTCAATCTGAGAACCTCACAGTCATTCCATATTTTGGATGAACAGAGTGCAGCATGCACAATATCATGCCTACTCCCTTTAGGAACAACAGGTAAAATCTGTCTGAAGTCACCACCGAATACAATAACTAAACCACCAAATGGTTTATTGGAATATCTCCCCTCGGGTGTACGAATAATATCTCGGAGGCTACGATCGAGAGCCTCAAAACAATGTTTATGAGCCATTGGAGCTTCGTCTCGTATAATTAGTTTGGTTTTCTGTAGAAGTGCTGCCTCATCCGTACCCGACTTTAGTTTACTGCAAGTTGAGCTCTCGTTTACCTGTATCGGGATACCGAACCTAGAATGCGCGGTCCTACCATTCGGAAGGAGCAATGAAGCTATGCCACTGGAAGCAACAGGAAGAACAATATATCTCTAGCTCCTTAATGCAGAACACAATGTTTTTCATAAGAAGGTCTTTCCCGTACCACCATAACCATAGAGGAAAAACACACCACCGTTTCCTCGATCAACACCCGACATAATCTTATCATAAACACTCTTTTACTCGGCTGTTAACTGAGGATGTAATCTGAAGTGCTCAGCTTTCATCTCATCAATGTCATAAGATGTCTAATCTAGAATGAACTTATTTATCGCATCACCAATGACATTGCCCACCGGTTTAGGCATGTCTTTAAATTTATGGAGACTGCTGCAATTCTCGATCAGTAACTTCTCAATTTCCGCCAAAGCAAGATTCTGGACCTGTTCATTAATTAATTTCAAACCTGAAATTATAAAAAACAAAATAAATATATTAATATAGATAAATATATAGAATCATATTGTATAACTGTAAAGTAGAAATAAAATCATAATTGATATTTATTGTAAAACAAATATGTAAACATGGAACGGAATACCCGGATTATCGTGCATCCTCCGATACTTGTACTCTATATCATCAGATAATAAGTGCCAAGTCTTCTCCCATACCTCTCCCGGATTCGACATACTATTAGATAGTAGCAACATAGAAAATAGTCTTCTCAGACTATCGGGCAACCTCCAATGACTCGCTTCTATAATTCCATCAACATATTCCTTGTCATCATCTAATAATCCCATAGCGTAACATGCAGATTTGAAATTGGGATGAACAATGCGATTTACAGTTCTCAAATCCTTGAATTTCATGGGACCCGCTACATGATTCAACATTATCCTGAGGTAATACAATTCTCCGCAATTCATTGGAACATGATAAATACGCCCCACTGCAAAACGTTTATCTTTCCTCGGACGCTATTCACGTTTAGTTCTATCCCATATGAAATGATGAGGAAATTCACAGTATTTATATTTCCGAGCCTCTGAATGAATACTGTTATACTCCATCCACTTCATAAATTGAGATTCTTTAATTGTCGCTTTATCCAAAACATCAGGAAAAAAGTCTCCGTCCTTGAAGGGGATACTATGATCACCCTCCAAGTGAAAAGCCAATCGCTCAACAGGAGGGGTCCGATAATGTATGTCGAATCCGAAAATCCTCCACATAGCTTCACACGCAGAGACATATCGACAATCAATTTGCCTTTTCACCTCATCGTTTACGATTGCAAGGCATATCCTGTCGGTTCCCTTGTTTATATACTTGAACAAATACTTGATTGCCTTGCTCTGATTGCAGTACTCGACATTTATGTGAGCTTCGTACTTTAGCAAAAGATATGGATTGAATGGGACAACTGAACGATTGTCGAGAGCAACTCCACCCTTATCAATTATGAAACCCGTGTCTCTTCGCCTATATACATGATACCCATTCTCGTCTACACGAGTGCGATCATTGAATGATTTAGGGAATTTCTTTGAGCACCTGTTGTGATCCATACACGGAGATTTAGGATTAGCAGCACCACATGGTCCATGCAACATATATTCAGCAACTGCCTCGTATAATCTAGGATATTTCTCCTTGTCAGGAATCTCAGCAATAATCCACTTGTCAATATCTTTAGGATTATGACCCTGATCCTGTCGGTTAAGAAAGAGAAGAATATGAGCATGCGGAAGGCCCCTCTTCTGAAACTTCACCGTGTATATAACTGCATGAATCAATTAACAAAATAAGAGGAACATGCTAATAAAAAAAATATAAATGACAAAACAATAAGAGGAAAACAAATAATATTTAAAGATTTACTTACTTGCTTTTGGGGTGCCAAATACTTGGCCTTTCTTGAAATCTGCAATCATCTGATTAAGCTTCATTCTAAATACCCTGTTTAATACATCAGGCCTATCCTCAGGCCTAATGCCATATTTTTTACATAATCTCGTAATCTTCGGCCATTTAGGATTACACGTAAATGTTATGAAAAGTGACGGATACCCGGTCCATTTACATATAGCGAGAGAATCCTAGTAATTTTGAGTCATCCACCGCTGCCCGCCGATATAAGTGGATGGCAATATAACTCGTCTCCCAGATGCTTCGCCGGTATCTCCCCTTACTGATGCATCCGACAGATTTTTATAAGTTTCCATCCGAAGAGTAGGCTGATTATAACGTATCCATTGAAGCCTCTGTGTATCCATCATAACATATGCATCAACCATAAATTCTTTGCGCAGAACCGACCGCTTCTCATAAGCTGTGATCCTTCTCTTATCCTCTCCTGAAGTCGAAAAGATAAAAACTCTTTTATTGACAAACTTGATTTCTTTGCCCTGGGAGGTTTATTTCTCGGAATGTCTGTGAAATATCCATCTTCACCGTATACAAAAAAAACAGAGGATAATGTAGAGGAAGGTAAGATTTATCAAATTCATGAATATGTTTCAGATCCCCATTCTGCTTTTCAATAACAATGTCCCTAACATCACCCGAATCATCAATATCACCTTCAATTATAGCAACGACCTCTGAGGCTGTCGGCATATTAAACGGTTTTCCATCTCTACCCCGCTTTCCTATAAGCCTCAATTTAATATCTTTCTTCATTCCAATATGTGCTCTGGCCATTCTGTACGTCTGTGCATAAGGGTTATGCACATCTATCATATTCTTCAAATCAGCAACAAATGACTCATCGAATGGAGAAGGCTTATCTTTATCTTTCCTGCTTGTGTGAAAGAATCATACATATAAATAGAAGATAGTCATACAATATATGTAATATACATTATAATTCTTGAATAATTAAATAAAAACGTACCTGAAAGCATTAATTCTATTTTTAACTTCATTATCCGTGTCATAGATATAAAGCTGAGAGAAACGGGGGGATGGCCGTCATTAGGCAATAAAGAACCTACCATATGATCATTATTTCCTTTCAATTTAAACGAATAAGGACCACAACCATTGTTTATGCCATGGTCAAATGCACCGGTCATTGAAGTGAATGCGAACATAGAATTGTACGCTCGAATATTGTCTTTATAATTTTTACTCTTTTCATGCTTGTTCTCTAAGAGATCACTCAATAACTTAGGTGGCTGCACTAATGGGTCAATCTGAACTTTTCCATTCATGCAGCATAATGAAAATTTAGGCTGTGTTGATGCTTGCGTACTTTTTAACCTTTCATCATACCAGAACATCGCACCACATTTCGCACATTCGTACTCCGGATCGCCTATATCCCCATAAACTACAATATATTGATAAATATTTAAATTATGTTAGTAATTCATTGGCTATACAGAGAAAATAATAATATAATATATACTTGAGAAAAAAATAATAATAAACACCTGTATTATATTGTTCGTCCGAATCTTTTTCCTTTCTACCGACGCGCGCTTTCTTGGATTTTTCCTTCTGATTTATTAACGACTCACTTGTTGTCACATTCATGCGAGAATTGTTTATTAACGCGGATTCTGTATAGAAATGGAATATATGACTTAGTATTAATGAAATATTTTATCATAAAATATTGAATAATAATTTGTAATAATAAATAGTTTTATTTAAAAATATCAAATGTTGAACAATTAAAAAAAAATCATTACCTAAATTCACAGTAGGAGATAATAATGTTGTATTATTTGCTACTGTTACATTATCTGTTCCTACAATGTCAAAAGAATATTGAGAACGATTAATATATTTATTTTAGCTCTTTAAAATATATAGTTGACTAATAAATCAAACATATAACTTACCAGATATAGGACTGTTTTTCATTAATTCAACTTCAATTGCAGAACTGAATCCATCAACATCCAAATTTATCTTTGAAGATTCCAAAATAGAAGCAGCTACCTTTCTTGATCTCCCGATTTTTCTTTTCCCACCGTCTTTTTACAAATTTGTCGTAATAGAATTCAAAGAAGAAGAAATAGTTTTTCTCGGTCGTCCAATTTTTTTTGGCTCAAGGAGCGTGCCGTGGAAAGTGTTATGTACACTTGATGCTATGCTCGTAAATTTAGCTGAATAAGAAAAATAATTATTCTTTAATAAAAGATTATTAAGAAATTAAAAATAAAATAGGAAAAATATTGTAAATTAACAAATAAAATCATACATATAGATCCACGGTCATGACTTGAATTAGGAGTAAGATTTTCATTTGTATGGTTCACACCAATACCTGTATATCAAGTATTATTATCTTAGATCTAAATTAATTAAAAAATTTATATAAAAAAATCACATTATATATATATATATATATATATATATATATATATATATATATATATATATATATAAACAAATGTTTTTTTAGAATTTGTCTTTATAATGAAAATACTTCAAAATTGACAAAATTCAATAACATGTTACCTTGAGCCGTAATACAACTTTGATGATTACTCGGTGAAATCAAATGACTACCCGATGATAAGTCCACTAAAAATAAAAATAAATTCATTTAAAATGATAGTAAAAAAATAAATATAAAATCATGCATTCTTATAATTTAATTTTAATCACAAGATATTAATGGATATGCTAAAATAATAATAAATTAAATAATAAAATCACATGATATTGTACGCTCGAATATTGTCTTTATAATTTTTACTCTTTTCATGTTTGTTCTCTAAGAGATCACTCAATAACTTAGGTGGCTGCACTAATGGGTCAATCTGAACTTTTCCATTCATGCAGCATAATGAAAATTTAGGCTGTGTTGATGCTTGCGTACTTTTTAACCTTTCATTATACCAGAACATCGCACCACATTTCGCACATTCGTACTCCGGATCGCCTATATCCCCATAAACTACAATATATTGATAAATATTTAAATTATGTTAGTAATTCATTGGCTATACGAAGAAAATAATAATATAATATATACTTGAGAAAAAAATAATAATAAACACCTGTATTATATTGTTCGTCCGAATCTTTTTCCTTTCTACCGACGCGCGCTTTCTTGGATTTTTCCTTCTGATTTATTAAAGACTCACTTGTTGTCACATTCATGCGAGAATTGTTTATTAACGCGGATTCTGTATACAAATGGAATATATGACTTAGTATTAATGAAATATTTTATCATAAAATATTGAATAATAATTTGTAATAATAAATAGTTTTATTTAAAAATATCAAATGTTGAACAATTAAAAAAAAATCATTACCTAAATTCACAGTAGGAGATAATAATGTTGTATTATTTGCTACTGTTACATTATCTGTTCCTACAATGTCAAAAGAATATTGAAACCGATTAATATATTTATTTTAGCTCTTTAAAATATATAGTTGACTAATAAATCAAACATATAACTTATCAGATATAGGACTTTTTTTCATTAATTCAACTTCAATTGCAGAACTGAATCCATCAACATCCAAATTTATCTTTGAAGATTCCAAAATAGAAGCAACTACCTTTCTTGATCTCCCGATTTTTCTTTTCCCACCGTCTTTTTACAAATTTGTCATAATAGAATCCAAAGAAGAAGAAATAGTTTTTCTCGATCGTCCAATTTTTTTTGGCTCAAGGAGCGTGCCGTGGAAAGTGTTATGTACACTTGATGCTATGCTCATAAATTTAGCTGAATAAGAAAAATAATTATTCTTTAATAAAAGATTATTAAGAAATTAAAAATAAAAATAAAATAGAAAAAATATTGTAAATTAACAAAGAAAATCATACATATAGATTCACGGTCATGACTTGAATTAGGAGTAAGATTTTCATTTGTATGGTTCACACCAATACCTGTATATCAAGTATTATTATCTTAGATCTAAATTAATTAACAAATTTATATAAAAAAATCACATTATATATATATATATATATATATATATATATATATATATATATATATAAACAATTTTTTTTTAGAATTTGTCTTTATAATGAAAATACTTCAAAATTGACAAAATTCAATAACATATTACCTTGAGCCGTAATACAACTTTGATGATTACTCGGTGAAATAAAATTACTACCCGATGATAAGTCCACTAAAAATAAAAATAAATTCATTTAAAATGATAGTTAAAAAAATAAATATAAAATCATGCATTCTTATAATTTAATTTTAATCACATGATATTAATGGATATGCTAAAATAATAATAAACTAAATAATAAAATCACATGATATTGTACGCTCGAATATTGTCTTTATAATTTTTACTCTTTTCATGCTTGTTCTCTAAGAGATCACTCAATAACTTAGGTGGCTGCACTAATGGGTCAATCTGAACTTTTCCATTCATGCAGCATAATGAAAATTTAGGCTGTGTTGATGCTTGCGTACTTTTTAACCTTTCATCATACCAGAACATCGCACCACATTTCGCACATTCGTACTCCGGATCGCCTATATCCCCATAAACTACAATATATTGATAAATATTTAAATTATGTTTGTAATTCATTGGCTATACGGAGAAAATAATAATATAATATATACTTGAGAAAAAAAATAATAATAAACACCTGTATTATATTGTTCGTCCGAATCTTTTTCCTTTCTACCGACGCGCGCTTTCTTGAATTTTTTCTTCTGATTTATTAACGACTCACTTGTTGTCGCATTCATGCGAGAATTGTTTATTAACGCGGATTCTGTATACAAATGGAATATATGACTTAGTATTAATGAAATATTTTATCATAAAATATTGAATAATAATTTGTAATAATAAATAGTTTTATTTAAAAATATCAAATGTTGAACAATTAAAAAAAATCATTACCTAAATTCACAGTAGGAGATAATAATTTTGTATTATTTGCTAATGTTACATTATCTGTTCCTACAATGTCAAAAAAATATTGAGAACGATTAATATATTTATTTTAGCTCTTTAAAATATATAGTTGACTAATAAATCAAACATATAACTTACCATATATAGGACTGTTTTTCATTAATTCAACTTCAATTGCAGAACTGAATCCATCAACATCCAAATTTATCTTTGAAGATTCCAAAATAGAAGCAGCTACCTTTCTTGATCTCCCGATTTTTCTTTTCCCACCGTCTTTTTACAAATTTGTCGTAATAGAATTCAAAGAAGAAGAAATAGTTTTTCTCGGTCGTCCAATTTTTTTTTGGCTCAAGGAGCGTGCCGTGGAAAGTGTTATGTACACTTGATGCTATGCTCGTAAATTTAGCTGAATAAGAAAAATAATTATTCTTTAATAAAAGATTATTAAGAAATTAAAAATAAAAATAAAATAGGAAAAATATTGTAAATTAACAAAGAAAATCATACATATAGATCCACGGTCATGACTTGAATTAGGAGTAAGATTTTCATTTGTATGGTTCACACCAATACCTGTATATCAAGTATTATTATCTTAGATCTAAATTAATTAACAAATTTATATAAAAAAATCACATTATAATATTATATATGTATATATATAAACAAATTTTTTTTTAGAATTTGTCTTTATAATGAAAATACTTCAAAATTGACAAAATTCAATAACATATTACCTTGAGCCGTAATACAACTTTGATGATTACTCGGTGAAATCAAATGACTACCCGATGATAAGTCCACTAAAAATAAAAATAAATTCATTTAAAATGATAGTAAAAAAATAAATATAAAATCATGCATTCTTATAATTTAATTTTAATCACATGATATTAATGGATATGCTAAAATAATAATAAACTAAATAATAAAATTACCATTAGAAATATCCGCCAATGGTAATCGTTGAGAAGATCGTTGCGATAAATTAATGGAATCGTTGTCCACATCAGTAAGATGCGTTTTTCTTTTCATAGATGATCTATACATTTGTATAATCTAAAAAAACTCAAATATTAATGAACATATATTTAGATAATGTTAATAATTTAACAACAGTCTAAAAATAAATAAAAATAAAATAACAAAAAAAGAAAAAAAGAATGAATGTTTACAGTGTATGTGCTCACCTTTTTTTTTATAACTTAAGGTGGGACGGAGGGAGTACATCTCTATACTTAAATCTTGTAGAAAGAGAGAGTGAAAATATTGTATTGAATGAATGTTTACATTGTATGTGCTCACTTTACATACAAGGGAGTAACTAATTTTCCCTCCATCTAACAAACACAACTTGACTCTAACAAACTAACAGAAACATAATAACTTGTGTTTTTTTCATGTGCATATAGACACTTGAGAAATGTGGGTGGGAAGTGGTGGAAGCTCGTTCAGGTGTTTCCATGGTAGCAAAGCCAACTGCTTACATTGGCAAGAATATTAAAATTAACAAAGATGGCGGCACAACTTGGGAAGCCAAGCTCGATGACACTAATATCAGAGAAGCAATGCTCAGGGCCACAGGACTATGCATCAATGGTGCTTCATGGACTGGAATTCCTGGCTACTGTCGCTTCACAACCGCCTTAGAAGACGGGGACTTTGAACGTGCATTGAAATTCGTTGCCGAATTCAAGAAACTCGTCAATAACTGAGATAGATGTCGAGTTTGTTATTGTCCATCCCCTCAGTATCCGATTTTATTTGCTTTCACGACTTAGGTGTTGTGAAATAAGCTAGCTAATTCTTGCTGACCTACAGAAGTTGTTGTCTTCAGTATTTCAGTATTTTGATGCTTTAAGAATCTTGTTGCACAATGGATCTACTTAGTTATATATACAATACTATAAATCTTTATGATTGTTGAAAAAATTATCTAAGTGAAACAGTTATCTTAGTTTTGATTTGTTATGCTCAGATGACATCTTAGTTAAATTTCAAAAATTTGAGATTTATCGGAATATATTATCCACATTTGAAAAATTGTTACAGTTAAATATAATCTAGAAATTTAAAGTTAGATATATCTTATCAAAATTTTAAATTTTATCTAAATTTCAATTGCATTATCAGAATTTTTGCTCCGAATTTTTCACCACTTATCCTAGTTTTGATTTTTTCGGATTTATGAATTAAAAAACACTTATCCTAATTTCGGATTTATGAAAAAAAAAACACTTATCCTATATTTTTTTAATTAAAATCTAGAATAAAAATGAGTTGAAAATGAAGCTGATGACGTGGCCTTTGACGTGGCCTTTTCTGGAGGCTCTAAATAGTTTTGTTGTTTATATTATATATGATATTATGCATGATTGTATAAGAAGGTTATATAATTTAGTGGGAGTATTTATGAAATATGTTATTTAAATCTCTTAAATGAAATAGGTACTTATATGTGTTCATATTTGTTGCATATCTTTGTAGATCAATGGCTGTAAACACTAATCAAACTTTGTCACTGCGATCAGTCCTTGAGAAGGACAAGTTAGAAGAGAATGGCAACAACTATGTGGATTGGATCCGCAGTTTGAGAATTGTTCTCAAACAGGAAAGGAAGTTGTACATTCTCGATGGACCCGTTCCACCCGAGCTCTTTGCTAATGCAACTCGAGCTGAAAAGGATCAACATAAGAAGCATATGGATGATTCTATTGATGTTGGTTGCTTGATGCTCGCTACCATGTGTAAGGCCCTTCAGAAGGACCTTGAACACATGGATGCTTATGATTTGGGAAATCATTTGAAGGAAATGTTCCAGTTGCAAGCACGTCAGGAAAGGTTTGACACCATGAAGGCTCTTCATTCATGCAAGATGATTGAAGGACAACCTGTTGGGCCTCATGTGTTGAAAATGAAGGGTCACCTCGAACATCTTGAGAGGCTTGGATATCCTATCCAGTTGGAACTGGCTACGGATATGATATTGCATTCACTCCCTGAAAGTTATAATCAGTTTGTTATGAATTATAACATGAATGGGATGAATAAATCTCTGTCTGAATTGCATGGAATGCTTAAGAATGCAGAGAACAATATCGCCAAGAAAACCAATCAAGTGTTGATGGTGAATAAAGGAAAAGGGTTCAAGAAAACCAAGGTTAAAGCAAAAGTTGCTAAACCGGAGGCAAAGGTTGCCGTTGTTGAGAAGCCTCAACCCAAATCCCAAAAGGATGCGGTGTGCTACCATTGCAAGGAAACTGGGCATTGGAGGCGTAACTGCAAAGCTTATCAGGAAGGACTGAAGAAGAAGGGCAATGAGATTGCCATGACTTTAGGTATCTATGTGATAGATATTCTACTTTCTACTTCTAGTTCGTGGGTATTAGTTTCCGGATGTGGATCTCACATTTGCCTAAATGTGTAGGGACTAAAGAATAGAAGGTCGCTGATGAGTGGATTTTATACATATCATTTACCGATGTTTCCGGATACTTTGTATTGATTTTTATGTATTTAGATTAGTTTTTGATGTTATGTGAGGTTGTGTGAGAAAACAATACACTTTAAGGGTAGTTTTGTCATTTTCTTTGTACTTGGTTGTGGAATCTCTTGGAGCCGAAGAGTGCAAGTCAATTGTCAATGAAAAACAGCAACAAAATGGCCAAGGTTCAAGCTCGGGGTCAAATAAAGTCAAGGGACGAAGGCCAGGTCAAGGCTGAGTCAAAGTTGGACAATTCTGCAAAGGGCACGAGTGGACAGAACAGAGCACGAGTGAAGAGGGCCATGGCACGAATGGAGCACGAATGGGAATCAAGCACATCTCCATGCCAAGCTGATCAGAACAAGTGGAGGTCAGAAGCACGACTCGTGAGAACGAGTGGAAACAAAGGCACAATTCCAAGAAAACTGATCAGAACGACTTGGGATGAGGAGCAAGACTCGTGGGCACGACTTGGACTGAAGGGCACGACTCGTGCTAATTAGCACGACTCGTGCCCAGGCGCGTATCATGACATCAGCAAGGCGTATGGCACAGATTTGCAGGGATTTACTTTCTTTTCTTTTCCTAGTTAATTAAAGGACTGATTTAGGGAGTATATATACTCCCCTTAGAACACTTTTTAGGTACCTTTGATTTTATTTTCTTGCCTAGGTTTTGGAAGCATTGAAGGATTTCGGATTTTTAAGGTTTTTGCTATTTTTCCAGGTTTGATGCATTATTGTTATTCATACTTTGTGATCGTTATCATGAATATGAGTGGCTAAATTCCCTCCTTCATGGATTGGATGTAGTAATTGTTGAACCTCTATGCTAATTTAAGTTTGAATTCTTCCAAACTTTCTCATTCTTATTTGATGAATTACTTATCATTCTTTAATATGTTTTAGACTGTTGTACTACCGTGGACGGTTTATTTAAAGTACACTAATTCATCAATTAGGTTAGATTGTTGACCTATCGGAATACAAGACAACCTAGATTCATTTATTTCTTGTGGACTTAATGAGTTTCTTGAATGTTGTTTTGACCTACCGGAATTTACAATAAGATAGAAATATTAGGGTTGCAATCCGAACACCAAACGTCCCAACCCTTAATCAAGTGAAAGAGTCTTTGAATGAGATTGTTATTTTTATTATGAAAATCATAGCATAGAGGGGAAACAATTATGAAATCCAATCCGTGAATTCCTTTGATCTGATTACATCCTTGTTTCTTGCTTTCTTGTTTTCTTCAATTAAATAGTTTAATTTCTCGTTTTAGTAATTTAGTTAGTAAACCAAAACAAAAACCCCGTTTTTGTTACTGTCTGCATCAATTGAATTAACTTGTTAAAGCACACGAGTCTCTGTGGTTCGACCCTTACTATTGTACATTGCTACTTCGGTGACTTATACACTTGCAAGGTATTTTTATTACACAGTGGAATTTTATCCATCAGTCGCTCAAAGAAGGTGAAGTAGACCTACGTGTTGGAAATGGAGCAAGAGTTGCTGCATTAACCGTAGGGACTTATGAAGTCGCTTTACCTAGCGGACTAATATTAGTTTTAAATAATTGCTATTATGATCCGGATTTGAGCAGAAACATTATTTCAATTTCTTGTTTAGACAATGAAGGTTATAGTTTTCTTATTGCGAATAAGAAATTTTCCATTTATTTGAATGATATGCTTTATTGTATTGCTCATTCTTTTAATGGCCTTTATGTCTTAGATGTTGAAAATAATGTTGATAATGTCTATCATGTAAATAAGAAATCTAAACCAAATAATGTGAACAACACATTTAAATGGCATTGCCGTCTTGGTCACATAAATGAGAAACGCGTTTCTAAACTCCATAAAGATGGATATTTAGACTCATATGATTATGAATCATATGATGTTTGCGAATCTTGTTTATTGAGCAAGATGACTAAAGCACCTTTTACTAAGAGTAGTGAAAGGGCTAGTGATTTGTTGGCTCTCATACATACTGATGTATGTGGACCAATGAATAGCATTGCTAGGGGAGGATTTCAGTACTTCATAACGTTCACTGATGACTTATCAAGATATGGCTATGTCTATCTGATGAAGTACAAAAGTGAAGCATTTGAGATATTTAGAATATTTCAAAATGAATTACAAAATCAACTTGGCAAAACTATTAAAACACTTAGATCCGATCGAGGTGGAGAATATTTAAGCCAAGAATTTGACGATCATCTTAAAAGTTGTGGAATTGTTTCAGAACTTACTCCACCCGGAACACCACAATGGAATGGTGTGTCCGAGAGGAGAAATCGAACTCTATTAGATATGGTTCGATCGATGATGAGTCAAGTTAACCTTCCTATTTATTTTTGGGGACATGCACTGGAAACAGCTGCTTTCACGCTTAATAAGATCCCTACTAAATCGACTCCAAAGACCCCACATGAGATGTGGCATGGAAGAAAACCTAGTTTATCTTTCATGAAGATTTGGGGATGTGAAGCTTATGTAAAGAAATTGGTTTCTGAAAATAAGCTTGCACCCAGATCCGATAAATGTATTTTCGTTGGTTATCCTAAGGAAACGAAAGGATATCAATTTTACAACCGATCCGAGAACAAAGTGTTTGTTGCTCGACATGGTGTCTTTCTAGAGAAAGAGTTTCTCTCTAAAGAAACTAGTGGGAGTAAAATTGATCTTGAAGAAATTCAAGAAGCCGAAAATGACAAGAAACCAATAGTAGAGACGGAACCAAATTCACAAGCAGTTGTGGAACCGGTTCAAGATACACAAGTTCTTCGCAGATCGGATAAGATACGATCCGAACCTTAGAGATATGAATTTCTCATGACGGATAGTGACGAAGTAGAAATCATTGAGAATGATGAGCCTACTTCCTATCAAGAGGCGATGTCCACTCCTGATTCGGACAAGTGGCTAGGAGCCATGGAATCCGAGATCAAATCCATGTACGATAATCAAGTTTGGAACTTGATTGATCCACCTGAAGGTGTAAAAACCATAGGGTGTAAATGGGTTTTAAAAAAGAAAACCGACATGGATGGGAAGGTACATACTTACAAGGCTAGGCTTGTTGCTAAGGGGTATAGGCAGATTCATGGCGTTGACTATGATGAAACCTTTTCGCCCGTAGCAATGCTTAAGTCTATTAGAATCTTAATTGCCATAGCCGCATATTATGACTATGAGATATGGCAAATGGATGTCAAAACAGCGTTTCTTAACGGAAACCTACTTGAGGATGTATACATGATACAGCCTGAAGGGTTTGTCGATCCAAAGAATTCTAATAAAGTATGTAAGTTGCAGAGATCCATTTATGGATTGAAGCAAGCTTCCAGGAGCTGGAATCTACGTTTTGATGAATCAGTCAAAGAGTTTGGCTTCATCAAAAATGAAGATGAGCCTTGTGTATACAAGAAAATAAGTGGGAGCATAGTACTATTTCTGGTGTTATATGTCGATGACATCTTGCTCATTGGAAACAATGTTCCTGCACTTGAGACTGTCAAGTCCTGGTTAGGAAAATGTTTTTCAATGAAAGATATGGGTGAAGCGGCTTATATCCTTGGTATCAAGATCTATAGAGATAGATCAAGAATGATGATTGGTTTATGTCAAAGTACATATATTGACAAGGTCCTTAGAAGATTCCGTATGGAAAATTCTAAAAGAGGGAACTTGCCAATGGGACATGGCATTACTCTTAGCAAGACTCATTGTCCTAAGACAAATGATGAGCGAAAGAGGATGAGTGATATTCCATATGCTTCGGCAATTGGGTCTATCATGTATGCCATATTATGTACTAGACCTGATGTCTCGTATGCCCTGAGCATGACAAGTAACTACCAGTCTGATCCTGGTGAGAACCATTGGATAGCAGTCAAGAATATTCTTAAGTACTTGAGAAGAACTAAAGATGTATTCTTGATATTTGGAGGAATGGAAGATGATCTGGTTGTAAAGGGTTACACAGATGCAAGCTTCCAAACCGACAAAGCTGACTTTAGATCGCAGTCTGGGTTCGTGTTTATGCTAAATGGAGGTGCCATTTGTTGGAAGAGTTCCAAGCAAAGCACTGTTGCTGATTCTACAACCGAAGCCGAATACATAGCAACATTGGATGCGGCTAAGGAGGCGGTTTGGATCAAGAAGTTTGTTAGTAACTTAGAAGTCGTTCTGAGCATCACTAACCCAATAGAACTATATTGTGACAATAATGGTGCTATTGCCCAAGCAAAAAAACCAAGGTCACATCAACGATCCAAACACATTTTGAGACGTTTCCACCTCATTGGAGAAATCTGTGAAAGGGAGGACGTCTATATATGCAAGGTACCTACGGATGACAACATTGCGGACCCTCTCACCAAGCCTTTACCACAAGCTAAACATGATGGTCATGTTAGGTCCATGGGTATGAGATACATGAATGATTGGGTCTAGTGCAAGTGGGAGACTGTAGGTGTTAGTGCCCTAGGCCTATAGAGATAGACTTATTTGTAATGTCATTATTCATTTATATAAGAGATTGTTATCATTTTGATTATTATATATGTTTGCATGTTTACTTTAATAATCGTGTCCTTAGTACTTAATAAGCACTAGTATGAAGTTTAATGGATAATCATGTGATGATTATATGCATATGGATGCACATTAAATTCATGGGTACTTGTTAGAGAACAAGGTACTGGACTTGACCCATTATGAGATTTATGTCATGGTCGAATGTCATAATTAAATCACATATAGTTATATCATTGATATCCTTTGACCTGAGATTATCATCGTCTTCCACTCGATGAATATTATGTTTGATATAGTTTAATGTTGTCTTTAATCGGATAACAATAAGGGCTATTATTGGCATGATAGGATTCTTGTTTGGAAGAATGATAAGTCAAGATGGAAATTTATCCCTCGTAAAGAGAGATGTTTGCTAGGCCACTCGTAAGTAAGATTGATGATGTACATGGCCATGTCCGAATGAATTAATGTGATTAATATCATTCGATTGATCAATTTACTTAGTAACGAGAAAGCATTGAACAATATGAGTTGACGTGGACCATGACTCATGTTCAATATAACATCGTGTGACAATGGGATTGTGATATGTTCTATGTAGGAAATCGAACTTGATATTATATTATTTGGGTAGGCATGATGGCTTGCTAGAGTCCGCTCATGTCTTATGAGGATCGATGTGATCGAACTCATTGCCAACATAATATAGTCCTATGGGGTCACACGCATCGAACGAATTGTCAAAAATGAAGAATATGGACCTTTTGTACACAGGGGACGACTCGTCCCCAGGCCAGAACCAACTATTCCCTTGGCCTGGGATGAGTGTATCTGAGGGAGTGTCCTGAGGGACGACTCGTGCCCATGGGGACGAGTCGTGCCCATAGGGACGACTCGTGCCCTGGGCTTGTACCAACTATTCCCCTTAAGGGGGACGGCAGTATCAGAAGCTTTGTGAAAGGGGACGACTCGTGCCCTGGGGGACGAGTCGTTCCGTCGGCGCTGGACTGATACGTAATTGACTTAAAATTAGGGTTTTCGCAAAGGGAAAATATTTATAACGTATAAATACAAACCCTTGGTTGCCCTAGCAGTCATACTCACGTTATGGGTTTAGAGAAACACAAAAGAGAGTGATTTTCAATTGTGAATTGAGAAATCAAAACACCAATTCCATATTTCTTCATTGATTGAAAGAAGTTTCAATCAAAGGATCTAGAAATCCACCTAGAATTGTTCTAGGGTTCGTTCAACGCGTGGATACACATAGAGGACCTTCTCCAATCAAGATCTAACGTTCGTGATTCAAGGATCGTTCATCGAGGATTCACAAGATCATCAATCTGGAGTTGGAACGTGTTTATCAAAGACCAAAGCACACAAGGTTGGTTATTCTATTTCATCTTTCTTAATTAATCATCTAGAACGGATCCTAGGCTCCGGGTTTTTCGAGTTAATTTGCATTCTTCCGCTGCGCATGGACCCTCGAAACCCAACAGTTTGAGCATTTGCTTCGGGTACCACTTGTTAGTATTTTTTATTTTATTTTTTTGCTTACAATCTTTTCCCCCAACAGAAATGGCCTTCTTCTATTTTTCCTTTACATAACAATAATCGGTAGTCACCAAAGATGATATCCGAGCCCTTGTATGCTATGATTTTCGGACTCTTTGATTTATCTCGTCGTGCCCGTATCGGACACTCCTATTTTAGTATTGTTGACAAGGGTCTGATGAGGTAAACCAAAGAGTTCGAGCATCATAGTTTTGTATGTATAGATGTTAAAGAACAAAAGTTAGGGACAACATTTATTCCAAGAGTTTAGAAGTGAAGGAGAGTGTCTGGAAAGATGCTTTACGGAAGGACACATTATTTTATGATGTTACAGATTACAATCACATTTTAAAAGGAGTTTAAAATCACGCTACAACAACAGCAAAGTCTTAGTCCCAAATGATTTGGGGTTGACTAACATGAATCCTTATATATCATCATGAAAGAAAGGATGTAAAAAAAATATTAAAAGAAGAAATAGGTGGGAATAAAATTAAGAAAATGAAAAGAAGAGAAGAAGAAAAAAAAAAGAATAAATATATAATATATAGCGGAAATGAAAAAAAAAAATCAACCCCCATTACCCACATGAATTTTTACCCTCCACTCCGGCCTCTTCAACGCCAAAATAAGAAATCAATTACTAGATACGAAAGTTAAGAAAAGAGAGAATTGTGTATCTAGAAGACTTCTTAGGAGCCATAACACTTGCTAATAGCTAAAAGGAATCTTCAACTATGAAAAAAAAATAAACTATGAAAAAAAACCATGCAGGACAAAGTTATTCGAAAGTAAAGTTTCAAAAAATTAATCATTTCGAAATGAAAAAAAAAAAAATCATTTTGAAACGGGAGAGTATTAAACAAAAACTTGAGCGAATTGAGCCATCAATCTTCTTTTTTTAGTTTTTTTTTTTTTACTCCCTTTCATCCAAAATATATGTTCAAAAAATTTTCAAATTTATTCTTGATCAATAGCAAGTTTGAAATCATTTTGAACTAAGAAAGTAATAAAAAAAAAAAAAGAACAATGGCATTTCTTTTTCATTTTGTCTTAATAATATTCTTAAAATTAAATGAATATACTCCCTCCGTCCCAGTTCAATTGATACTTATTTCCTTTTTGATCTGTCCCACATCAATTGATACTTACCCAAAATGGAAAGGAATCTTCACTATTTACCCCACTCATTCTCTCTCCTATTTTACTTTTTCACTCACAACATTCTCTCTCCTAACTATTCCTCCCACTCATTCTCTCTCCTATTTAATTCTTCATACTCACAACATTTAACCTTTTTCTCTTTCTTACATCACTTTCCTTAATTCCCACACCCAAAAAGTTGGTATCTATTGAACTGGGATTGAACTGGGACGGAGGGAGTATATGTTAATGCAGTATTGAAAAAAGTTGAGCTAAAAAACGATACAATCCTACCAAATTCCAATCCCGACCCGCTACATCTCGGCCACTCAGTCGTCACTTTGCCACTAGCAAGCAACACACAAATGGCGTCCCGCATTTCTTCACTCGCCTCTCTACTCAGAACCAGAAAACCCCATTATTTGCAGCATTCAAATTCACTTTTTCGATTACAAACCCTCCCAGAATCACTTGTCAGCACTTCATCAACCCCACTAAATTGCTGTCCTCCCTCAACTTCACCCGGTCAGTCTCCCAATCTTTGCAGTTTTTCAATTCCATTTTTTTATTTTCTGAAAGATTTTGCTACAATACTGCGTCAATTATGATATCTTTTTTATACCCACATGTAAGATTTAGTACATGTGAATCCCCACGGTGTTTGGCATCTGTCATTGATCTATGTGGCTTATGCAGGCAACCTATTTGTAAAAAGTCCTGAGAGCATAATATTCTCTCTTTCATGTTCAACTGACTCATTTTAAAGATTTAAATCAGCACTTCATCAACCCCACTAAAAAAGAAATAGCTAGGTGGGAATAAACTTACACTACAAAAAAGGGGCCTTTTACCACACTTTATTTGTTACGGTCCGTCGAACCGACACAAATAGGCTTTTATTTATTACGGTTTTTAAGACCGTAAGAAATAAAAAATTGTCTATTACGGTTTTCTACAAACCGAGGTAAATAAATGTTTTTGTGTCGGTCTTTTCTAAAACGTAACAAAAGATTTTAACAAGGATTTTTTTTTTTTCCATTTACAATACTTTTAATATAACCGTAACAATTGTTTTTATAAAAAAAAAAAAAAAAAAGAAAATGCAGGTTACGGTTATTAAGACCGTAACATTAAATTTCCCAAAATAAAATAAAACTCCCTCCAATAAAATATTGAAACGTTCGAAGATAGATTATTTATCTTGTTTTCGCTTGACATGTACCTGAAGTATCATTCCTATACTGAGGCACCTAGCTGCAGTACTTGTATGCTTGTGTGATTCACGCAAGATGTCAGAGGAATAACGCAATTCAAGTACACCTAGTTATATTTTCATGAGCAGTTTAACACTTAGTCAGATGAACACTGTTTGGAATAATTTCACTTTACCGCCCATGGAGTTTATTGTTGCGTTACTTGAGGGACATTTATTTCATTTACTCACAAGTGATGTTATGAGCATCTTTATGTCATCTCTCATTTTCTATTTCCTGTGATTTCATAGTTTTTGATTCATATATATAGGTGAATCCTTCAACATCTGGTGGTACGGAAGATGGGCTTGATGGAATGTCTAGCTAGTGCTTTAGTGTGTTTTGTGTTTTCAGGTAAGTGTAGTTAGTTTATAATTATTTTTGATTGTACCATATATATGAATCAACTAATACTCCATTCGTCCCATAATAAATGTCACATTTTTTCTTTATTTTTAGTCTTCCCAATATGAATGGCACATTTTAAAATAAGGAATGTGACATTTATTTCGAACGGAGGTAGTAAATATTTTTTTTATTGCTTTTAATTTCCTTAGCATAATTTTACTTTTACATATGCATCCATATATATATACTGAATATTTGTGTTATATATTTTATTTATAGGAGTATTTGTGGCAGAAAGATTCTACTTGTTGGCAAATGATATATCTTCAACAGTTCCACTGCTAGTGACTTTAGAGTTTATCTTTTGACATGGCTCTATGACTATAATGGCTTTTGGACAATGTTATATATTTAGCACATGTTTAGTATTATGAAATTATTTCTTTTGGATATTAAGCACTTTGGGATTATTGTGGTATTGTTTATTTTGGAATGGAAAAGTTCTCTTTTTCATATACATATTTTCTAGAAATTGTGATTTAGTAAAAATATACCACCATTTTAGAAATTATATATATTATGGTTTAAACCGTAACAAATAATAAAAAAAAAATCAGCACTGTTTTATTATTATTGTAAACAAACTGACACATAAAAATATATGTTATGGTTAAAATACGGTCACAAACTAATATGTCGAACACAATTATCTGAGGTGACGTGTAAATAACCGTAATAAATATATCAATTGTGACGGTTATAACCGTCGCAAAAAAGCATAGCATAACTTTTAAACAAATGACACTGTTTCTTTTGCATTGTTTCGAACCGTAATAAATATATCAATTGTGTCGGTCATAACCGTCGCAAAAAAGTGTAACATTACTTTTAAACATATGACACAGTTTCTTTTGCATTGTTTTTGAACCGTAATAAATATATCAATTGTGACGGTCATAACCGTCGCAAAAAAGCGTAACATAACTTTTAAACATACAACACAGTTTCTTTTGCATTGTTTCTGAACCGTAACAAAGACCGTCACAAAAAACAATTATGACGGTTTACCACCCGACACAAAGTATTTGTGACCCACGCAATTAAGTCGGACAATAAACCGTCACAAATGTCTTTTGTGTCGGTTTTTAAGGTTTTTGCTACGGTCCGTCGACCGTCATAAAAGGGGTTATTTTTTGTAGTGTTAAGAAAATAAGAAATCAATTACTAGATATGAAATCAATCCGAAATGGAACACTTATAAAGCCAATATGGTCATGCTTGTGTGGAATGGATGAAACATTTTATAACTAAAAAAGAAAAATTACTATGTAAACTCATCCAATTAAAATTTAATTGTCCTCTTTGAAAAATAAAAGTAAAAGCAAATAAACCATGAACAAACCAATGACGAAGCAACAAGGACTTTTTAATATAATTCCCAATAATCCAAGTTATCTAACCGAAATACATAAAGGGGCAAACCCCGGTGCGCCAAGCGCTCCTCGCCAAGCGGGGGTTGGGAGAGGGAACCATTTGCTAGAGCCTTCCCCTGACAATTGCCAAGAGGCTGTTCGCCAAGGTTCGAACCCGTGACCTTATGGTCACCAAAGGAGCAACTTAACCGTTGCGCCAATTCAACTCACTAAAAAAGTTATATTACATATGAAATCATGAGATTGATCACACATGTGAAACTTTTATCTGATATACGCTTGATAACAACGACCTTGATATTAGGAATAGGCACCACTCCTCCTGTGGCCTCTGCTGTTGCTCCGCTACTGCGTGCAGCGGAGATGCCGCCACGACTCCCCATTTTGGTACTCGACGGACGAGATGAAACATTTTATAACTAAAAAAGAAAAATTACTATGTAAACTCATCCAATTAAAATTTAATTGTCCTCTTTGAAATATAAAAGTAAAAGCAAATAAACCATGAACAAACCAATGACGAAGCAACAAGGACTTTTTAATATAATTCCCAATAATCCAAGTTATCTAACCGAAATACTTAATCAGAAACAAAAATCAAGAAACACTCAATATAAAGAGCGTTTCAATTCAACTCACTAAAAAAGTTATATTACATATGAAATCATGAGATTGGTCACACATGTGAAACTTTTATCTGGTATTCGCTTGATAACAACGACCTTGATATTAGGAATAGGCACCACTCCTGTGGCCTCTCATTGCGCACGTCGCGTGCAGCGGAGATGCCGCCGCGACTCCCCATTTTGGTACTCGACGGACGAGATGATTTTGTGTCGAACGGTCCCACATTTTACCAAAATGATCTCAGCCGCATTAAGAGGGAGGAGGGCCTACGTGGACGAGCTCCTACCGCTCGCATCGCATGCAGCGAGCGGCGGCGAGTGAGTGGTGCCAGATCCCTTGATATACCGGACAACGATCAAAGAAATATGATTGAGCCCAACACCCTTAAATAACTTGATCTGCTGTAATGACCATCAAGCTTGGCCTAAGAATATAAAGTTAAATAGTCAATATCAAGTACAATTGCATAGGGAAAGCATATACATATATAGATAAATCGACAAATCATAAATTCTTTCCATTAAAACATACTAACAACAAGACTTGGAGGCTTAAAGATCTAACCTTCCATAGAACCGGTAACAGGAAAGGTAGATCTTCGGAGATCTAAGGATTTAACCTTCCATATAAAAGCCGGCAAAAACTAGTGTTGGCCGCCCTCCCTTTGGTGGGTAGGGGGTGTAGGTAATTCATTGATAAAGTAAACGAAGTCATTGGAAGCGGTAAAGTAATTCTATTAATACACTGAAATTAATTTCTTTTTTTCTCAAAGGCTGAGGTCGGAGTAGGATTTAACCACTCTGTTTTTTACTTTGGCATCAGATATTATCCCATTGTTTTACCTTTTTTACTGAATTTCCCAAATCTTATGATTAGCAGTTTTCCGTTTTGTTGCTCTCTTGTCCGACTTGTACTTATGCTCGAAAATTGAAATTTCAGACGGGGAAATCCAAATTTTGGCTTCGTTGAATTCGCGGCTCCTGAGGTTGACTTGTCTCCAATATAGAAGCTTGTTTTAATAATTTCATTCCATCATCTTTACAACCTTACCTATTGTCTGTTGTTTTAAACAGGTGGTGAAAATTGTGGCTGAAACTATGCACAATCTACAGTGTTAATTTTTCTTGATCACAAAAGCGGCAAAGCACAAATTTTAATAGTAAAAATCTGAATTTTAAAAAGTTACCAGTACTAATTTTACAACTTTTGAAAAGTGAAGGGGGCACCTGCCCCTTATACTAAGGTGTAGGTCCGCCCCGATACGACCTAGTCCCTCGAAAAAACTCTCCAATGTCTCTAAATGATATGGACTCTCCTGCGATGATCGTAACAGTTGATCCTGGTTCGGTTCCACACGGAACTCATACCGACACAAAGGACAAGTATTCTTCAAATTAATCCACTTGACAATGCATTCAGAATGAAACCAGTGACCGCACGGCATCTTGTTCACACTTTCCTTCAATTGAAACTCATCGGAGCAAATAACACAGGACGATTCCGTATTCGGGACAGGGCCAGTGACCGTGACTTTGTGGGTGTTGAAGGAATTGATGAAGGAAGTGGCGGCTGGGGTTGGACAAGGTTCGTAGTGATCAGCCGTCCAATCAACAGTTGTATCAAAATCTTCGTGTCGTCTTCGATGAAACGAAACTGGATGAACAAATCATCTTCTACTTCAATAAAAGAGTCAAAATCTTGGTTGTCTACAAGGATATCAAATTGGATGAAATCATCATCTTCTTCGGTAAGTAAGCAAAAATCGTGGTCGCACTCCATGAAATTAGATTGGATGGATAATATTGGTAATAATGGGGTTAGTGGGAGGGCCTCGGGGAGGCGGCTTGAGGTGTTGCAAGTAGGGCAGTGGACAGCGGAGGTGGTGGGGAAGAAAACACAGTTGCATCTGTCGCACCATTGCGGCATCTTTAATCTAAAATTCTCTCTTATCTGTGGGTGTTGTACGTACGTGCATAGTGTTATACACGGAGTATATATAAAGGGGAGTGTGTTTAGTATGAATCCAAGAATGAGAAGGATACCTGACTGGGGTGGGTTTTTTTTTTTTTTTCATTTATTTCGGTTTAAAAATACGTATTAATTTATACATTTAATTATAAATAGTTTTTTTTTCTCTTTGAAGAACATGTAAATTAAAAACTATAGAGCGTGACAAGGAAGTTTCTTTAGTCTATTTAATAATGGATTCTAGAATGAGAGGAATTCCTTGCAGGGTTAGGATATTATTTGATTAATGAAACATTTATTAACTAGGGTTTCCTAATTATGTTCAAGTTTGTTAAAAAAAAATGCTCATATAATTAATTTGACTTACGTTGGAATCAAGTTCATTGGATTTTCTAGACCATTACATTCAGCTCACTTTATATGCCTAACAAATTTATATCGCCTAGATTAATATATGTAGACTACTCTCCAACTTAACAACATTCAGCTCACTTCTCGTTCTGCAAGTCTTCTATTAGGTAACATGGCACCCGCTTGTATTCTAGCAGTCCGACGTAGCCTTACCGGCAACAGCGATGCTTGAACCACCGTCACAGTAGAATTCTCCGGCGTCATCACGGTTGTTGGAACCGAATGATCTGATACTGGTGATCGTAGCACATGATTATCCGGCACTCTTGGGAACTCGTGCCGACACAACGGACAATTATTCTTCAAACGAAGCCACTTCCTAATACATTCATAATGAAACCAGTGAGCACGCGGGGTCTTAGCCTGATGGTTAGAGTTCATGGCTTCCAACCTGGAGGTCATGAGTTCGATTCCCCCACCAGTGGTTAGAGGGAATGACATTGCCCTCCCTAGCATAGCTAGGCGCCTCTGTGAAGTGCATCAAGGGGGAGCGGTGAAATGTGTTGATCCCCTTCTTTTTAAGGAAAGAAAAAAAAAAAAAAAAAAAAAAAAATGAAACCAAAGTGACGGCAGGATAACTGATTGACGCTTTCTTTCAACTCAAACTCGTCGGAGCAAATAGCACATGAAGGCGCAGCAATCATCTGCTTCAAAACAGTTCGGCTGACAAAGAGTTTGTCTTTCTTGAGGGTGGTCATGAAGGATGCAGCGGTTGGGCTAGGACGAGGATTATATGAAAAATTCATGTTGCTTTCGAGAAACTCAATCGCGCTTAGAAATCGGGATAAGGTGGTTGGTGGTGGAGGAGTGTCGGAGAGGCAGTCTTGGCAGAAGATGGCGGTGGGAGAGAGAGGCGTGGGGATGAAGGAACGGAAGCATCTGATGCAACTAATAGACATTTATTTTTCACTTTAATTGGGTCAGTGTAAAATTAAGATTATGGCAATGGCGGGTAATATATATAGCTAAGGGAAGGGAAGGGAAGGGTTTGCTAATTCAGTGAGTCCTTGAAGGAGATGGAAAATGGATTACTTGTTGGGTAAGTAAGGATTATGTTTAATTATTTAAATTAACATTTATTATAACTAGGGTTTCCTAATCCTGTTTTAGTAGTTTGAACAATAAAAAATTCTTATAAATATTTTTAGAGTTTTATGACAATAAAAAATTCTTATAAATATTGGTAAAATCAAATCAAGTTGATAAAAATAGGCAACATTTCTACGGGATGAAGGCATTAACACAATTATAAACCTTGTCTTATATTTTGAGGTCATTAAGTTGATTAAAAATCAATTTTCTCAAATTTATCTCAATATTGAAATAAATATTTCTTTACAGATGAAATGATCAGTACTTGTAAAAAAAAACCAATACAGTATGCGTTAAAGTATTACAAGCAATCATGGCACACAGTTTGCATTATATTATAGGATTTATATCTTAGATTATTACTATTATTAGTTTGGAAAAGTATGTTAGTAAATGCTTAGAGACAAATTAATTAATAAACAGTGAAGTTATTGAAGTACAAATTTGTTTTTTTTTTTTTTTTTTTTTAACAAGAAATACATATAATTTTAATTCTTAGAAGGGTGATTTTTTATTAAAAATAAAATATATAAGCCCTACTAGGATGGAGAACCTAAGAATTTAAGCGACTCAATTCATAAATATTACTCCATACTCCCTCCGTCCCAGCGGAGTGTGGATTTTTGGTCAACTTTGATCAACTTTGACCAATAATTTAAAAAAATAATAATGATCCTAATAAAAATCCAAAAAATGTTATTGTTAATATTATTAAGCGTGATACAATAACAAATTTTTGAATTTTTATTAGGATCATTATTATTTATTTAAATTATTGATCAAAGTTGGTCAAAGTTGACCAAAAATCCACACTCCGCTGGAATGGAGGGAGTATATAAGTAGTTGTCTTGTACAACTTTATCAGTTTATATTTAAATAAAAAAAATGTTAAAGGTATAATTTTATCATCATATAAATATTTGTATATTATAATTGAATTCCTTAAAATTTTGTCACATTTGTTCAAAAGAGTGAGTAATTAAAAGTATTCATTCACAATAACAATTTTCAGAATTTCATGAATATATTTTTATAAATATTTTATCGAATTTCAAATTAAATTAAACTAATCATTAAAATTAAAATTAAAGGAAATTGTATTTCTAAACCAAAAGGACTACTATATCATCTCTTGTAAAATATACTCCCTCCGCCCCACAAAACTTTACACCTTTACTACTGTTGAGAACGGAAAATAAGAAATAATGTTATTAAAGTAGGTGTTGTGAGTGGGAGGAGAGAGAATGAGTTGAGAGAATAGTAAATTTGAAAAGTGTTGTGAGTATGACAAGTGGGTTCCATGAATAAAGAAGTATTAAAAAATTTCCTTTTTAGGAAAGTGAGACTTTTAAGTGGGACGCCCAAAATAGTAAAAGGGGTAATATTTTATGGGACAGAGGGAGTATTAAGTATGGTTAGGAATTTCAAAAAAAAAAAAAAAAACACAAAACTTCAAAAAAAAAATGAATGGAGTCCATCCTCCATCAACAATGGCTTCCCTTCCCAGCAACAACCTCCACAGAAATCTTAACCCAACCAGTAATAACCCCAGGAGAAACCATAGCACAAACCACCTTCCCGGATTGTCCGTATATAACAAACTTAGCTCCACCTCGCAAAACCCTATAATTATAAAGTGGCTGCTCAGGTAACTGGTACCGACACATGGGACACATGCTCTTTTGATCAAGCCATGGGAAAAGGCAGTCACCGTGGAACAAGTGGTTGCATGGTAACCGTACGATCTTCTCATCAGATTTAATGTCGTCCGTACATATTGGACATGTTGTTGTCAAAGTCGTCGTGATTGTAACATCATCATCGGTGAGTTTGATTGGCCGGAGTTGCGAGTTCATATAACGATCTTGAAGTAGGGTTTGAATAATAGTAGTTGGTTTCTTTTAGTATCAATTCTTCAAGGTATGATACAGCACAGTTTATACAATCAAATTCTAATGTTGTCATCTTCTCCTTGTTTGTATAATTCTTATATTGCTCTTTCTTGCGTAGTTGTTTATGTAATGACTTTGCATGCATAAAGAGCTGTATATATAGGTAAAAGTTTTCGAACATATAAGGAATCTTATTTGTAAAAGGAGAAATTTCTTTTAATTATAATTACTATTATAATTATAATAGATTTGTTAGAATCCTAATAGAATTAGGACTCATATGTTTTGAGTATAAACTAGCCTCCATGAACTTGATCCCAAGATACAATCCATAGTATTGTTGAGTGATGCGTATGGGGGAGAAGGCGAATTGGGTATCTTCTTATCTGAGAAATTCATGGAACATGATGCTTATTGTATGTTTGATGCGTTGATGAATGGTGCTGACGGGGCAGTATCGATCACTGGCAGATTTTTTCTCGCATTCTCCTATAAAGGGACCACAAACTGGATTACCGCCTGTGATCGAAGCTTCTTTGCTGTCTGTAGTGGATTCATCTCTTTATAGCCATCTGATTGAGCTAGGGGTTGAACCTCAGTATTTTGCTCTTTGTTGGTTATGGGTTTTATTTGGGCGTGAATTTGCACTTGAAGACCTTCTTATAATCTGGGATGAGATATTTACATATGATAATAGTAAATTCAATAGAATTTCGGAAAGTGATGGTGGGTCTGGCTCTGGAGTTCTGAATTCGAACAGGGGAGCATTTATATCTGCCATTGCTGTTTCGATGATTCTCTGTTTGAGATTTTCACTTCTTGCCACCGAGAATGCTACATCCTGCCTGCAGAGGTTGTTAAATTTTCCGGACGATATTAACCTTAGAAAATTAATATCGAAAGCGAAATCTTTGCTGCCTCGTGCAATAGATGCTACTAATACAAACACACTGCCTATACATATACATTCAGGAAGAAGTAGTGTTGCATCAAACTTATATGTTGATGAGAATGAGACGGAGTCAAATATCCAGGAACAAGAAGCTTCTCCACTTCCGGTTTCTGATGTCCCAAATGACGATTTTGCCCTGAAGTTGTTAGAACATGAACACGGCAGAGAAACAGATAGAGAGAGGCGCATATGATTTGGGTTTGAAGAAACCGTTTTTCTCTTCATAATACAATGAGATTACAGACTCCATGTATATACATCAGACCCTAGCACTATTCTAGGAAATATAGAACTCTATTTAAGCTAAGATTTGATACAATCAAATATACAATCACAGCCTATGAAAATGGGATCCTTAGCCATATATACAGTTGAGAATATCATGATATACCAATCATGATATCTCGTCTAATACCCCCCCTCAAGCAAGACGTCCGAAGGGGAGACGCAGCTTGACCGAGAGAGCCTGGAAGCGTGGTTTAGAGAGACCCTTAGTGAACACATCGGCAAGTTGATCATCGGTGGAGACATAGTGTAACGTTAAAAATCCACGGTTAACCAACTCACGAATGAAGTGATAATCGATCTCAATGTGCCGAGTGCGTGCATGAAAAACGGGGTTACGAGCCATATGAAGAGCGGAAAGATTGTCACAGAACAACGAAGGTGAGGAAAAGGGAATCTGGAGCTCACGAAACAAATAAGAAAACCAACGAAGTTCCGCTGTGGTCGTGGCGAGGGCCCGGTATTCAGCTTCACTACTTGACCGGGAAACTGTAGACTGTTTCTTGGCCATCCAAGATACAATGTTCGGGCCTATAAAAATACAGGCGCCTGTCGTGGAGCGACGATCATCGGGATCACCCGCCCAATCAGCATCAGAGTATGCACGAACTGAAAGATTGGGAGAACGGTGAAAAGTGAGACCAAGATCAATGGTGCCGTTAACGAACCGGAGGATCCGCTTGGCTGCTATCAAATGTGTAGTGCGAGGTTGATGCATGAACTGGCAAACTTGATTGACCGCGAAGGCGATGTCCGGCCTAGTTAATGTAAGATACTGGAGTCCGCCAACAAGACTCCTAGATCGTAGGATCGGTAAGCAACTCACCATCTTGACTAGAGAGACGTGAATGAGGAACAAGTGGGAGTTGAACAGGGTTTACAAATGCCCATATTGAAACGAGTAAGCAAGTCACGTGCGTATCTAGACTGACCAAGACATAGTGTCTTGCGAGTACGAGTTGCCTCAAGGCCCAAGAAGAAACTCAAATCACCCAAGCGACGACTATCGAAGGTGTTACAAATAGCATCAATGATCGCAGAGATTGCAGACGAAGAAGAGCCTGTAACTATTATATCATCGACATAGACTAGGATCACTGTGGTAGACTCAGAAGAATGCTCTGACAAAGAGGGAAGAATCGGGTAATCGATGTTGAAGAAGCCAAAACTAAGGAGAAAGTCATGAAGCCGCCGAAACCATGCCCGGTGACTGTTTTAGGCCGTACGAGCTTTATATGTGCCTTGCAAACATGATTTGGAGCGGAAGAGCTAACGAACCCGGGAGGTTGTTTCATGTAAACTTCCTCGTGGAGAAAACCGTTAAGAAAGGCATTACGCACATCTAATTGCTTAATGTCCAAGCATGACAGTGAAATGGATAATATAGTGCGTTATAGTAGGATGGCTTAACTACCGGGACTAAAAGTCTCGTCATAATCCCAGTGACTGCTTTGGCTGTGAACCCCCGAGCAACTAAGCGAGCCTTATGACGATCAAGTGACCCATCTCGGCCTTGCGTTTTACCTTAAAGATCCAACGACACCCAACTACATTCATGGTAGGTTGATACGGAACAAGAGACCATGTATTATTTTTCTGCAAAGCGCTATCTCATCACCATAGCAGATCGCCAATGAGGATATTGAGAAGCTTGTTTAAAGGTGCGTGGTTCATAGAAAGGGTCATTGTTGGTGGCAACAAGACTATACTCAATAGAAATAGAGAATGTATCATCATATAAATCAGTCGACTCGAATTTTTGAGAGGCGCTAGAATCGGTGGTATCCGAAACTGGGTGTCAGACTAGAAGTTTCTAGAACTCCAGGGATGTAGGCTGCGGCCGTAGTCTCCAGAGGTGTGGATGCGGCCGTAGAAACAGATTGGGAACTCGGAGTAGACGCTGCAGAGTCGAGAGGCTGACCGAGTCGAGCAATCAGCGATGTGAAAAGGAATTGCCGAATTCCTGAAGGTCGGCCCGGTCTCAGGTGGGGATACAGTTGGGCTGCTGTGGTTGAGGCCTAGTAGAAGATGTGGGCATGGTCCGAAAGCTAGCACTGGAACCAGATGAATGAGCTGAAGAAGTAGGCCTTGGAGGAAACAAACCAGACTGAACAGGTGGCCCATTGAAGTGATCCGTCTGAGAGGAAACTTCAGTCTGGAAAATTTCAATGGATTTGGAAGCTTGGAAGAAATGGGGCGGAGGGAATTTCAGAGAAAGGCAGTTCATCTGATTCTACAAAAGCATCTGACGTTGGATGCATCATTCAAAACCAAGCAGCTTGGATCTTCGGAACCGATGAGGGTAAAGATGCAGTTGACCCGAATATGATGGTTACTTTAAAGAATCTTGGTCAATCCATGCTCGAAAATATTCAGGTATTGCATCTACTTGTTTGGGGTTTGACCATTTGACTTTGATCAAGGAAAGTGTGGTTTAAAAGTTTTGTTTTTTTTTGCAGGTAATTGAATGTTCATGCTTGTCAAGAAAATAGCACAACTACAAATAGCACTATTAAATACAAAAAATTGGGCTCAAGTTGCATTTGGGAAAAAAACTGGGTAGCCATTAGAGGTTTTCCTGCTTGGTGATAGCCAGAAACCGTGGCTGACAAGGTTTCATTCAGACATTTCGTCGAACACTTTGTGGGCGAAATTTAGCTTTCCACATTGGCGTACATGTTGAGGACGAGGCCCAATGCAAGGAAACATAGCCGGCCCATTAAGAGAAATCAGGAGGTGCCACTCGTTTTTCCTTTGAAATGGGTAATTTGAAATGTTGAAATTTGGAAAAATAAATAATAATAAAATTCATTGTCATATAGAGATTCGCTCATTAATTTGTTAAGGTACCTAAAATTATACATAAGTCTGTTCATAAAAAATAAAAGTGCGTCGGGGCGAAATAACAAACCCATAAAATTCCATACAAGTTGCAATGTTTCACAGAAACTCACGGTTATACATTACCCCTGCTCGTCGCTCTTATACCCAAATATATAAAACTAAAACTGCTCTTATACCTATGTATAAGTATTGTTTTTTCAAAAAGTTTCACCCCCAAAATCTATGAGTAAACCCCATATGAATCAATTACAAAAATGCCATTGAGGTTAATTACTTTTTTACCCATTTGTTCATCTTCTCCCATTCACTCCATTCACTAGGGGTGGTTCGGTTGGTATACCGGCTTTATTTTGCTTATACCATGTACCAACCAAGTATGATTTGGCATAAGAAAATCTGTACCAGTACCAATCACAAAAGTCGGTATACCAAGTTTATGGTACGGTTGGTATTCGGTTGGTACGGTTGGTATTAGACATATACCAAATGTAAATAAAGACAAAAAAAATGCATTTATATTGTTTTGAACAACATATTATAACAAAAAAATACGTCTCAAAACACAGAAAACACAGATTATAAATACTTGAAACTGAAACGAACTAGTACAAGTACAACAAAGGTCTTGAAATCTAAACAATGTCTTGAAAATTAAACAATACTAATAAAATCCACAGGTCCCAAACCAAAATATCACAATTGCTAACGCTGATTAGTTGGTGTTTGAGAGTTCTTGGTCGCATCCGCTCCTTCAAAAGCTTAATAAGAGAGGAAAAAAAATATTAGATAATGTACTAGTATTAATATCAATAGGAAAGTATACATGTTACTGAGACTCTATATGATAAGCATAAATGAAGAACTAAAAATCATGATTGAAAAGTTGGTCTAAAGACCAGACAATCATAATTGATAAAATAAAATTAACACTCTAATAATTTTGAAAATCCAAGAAAAGATAATGTAGCAAATTCAGTCCAAGGAACTCGATACAAAATTAAGCACATTCAAATGACCACATTCATTTCCAACACAAGCAAGCAGTAGCAAAAACACGAATTTACAAAAAACCCAAGAAAAGATAATGTAGCAAATATGAATATGCAGCTGCAGATTTGAAAAAAGGCCCGAGCAAAAAGGCTCAAACAGCTCTTCAATGGAAGGGGGAAAGCTTACTTACCGTGGGGTGGAGCGGAGCTGGTGTCGACGCAAGGTTGTGGGAAGAAGAGAAGACCGGCGGAAGGGTGAGGGAGAGAAAGAGCAAGAACGCCGCCAAGAAGCGTGAGGGAGAGGGAGAGGGAGAGAAGAAACGGCCCGTCGGCCACTGGAGAGATTCGAGAAGAAAGAAAGACTTTTTAGGGTTAGATTTTTTTAATTTTTTTATATGTATATAATAATATATATTTTATATTTTTTTTAAAAAAATAAGTCGGTATTTCGGTATACCAACCGATTTCACTTCTATATACCACGTACCAACCATTTTCACTAATTGGTACGGTACTACCGTACCGAAAATTCGGTATACCGATTTCACTGTACCAATTACAATCGGTACGGTTGGTATATGGATTGGTTGGTACGGAAGAGTACCATTTGCCAGCCCTACCATTCACCACTCTCCCCCCCAACCCCCATTTCCAGCCCGTTACTTTCTCTCTCTATAAAAAAAAAAAATCTCATTCTCAAAATTTTAACATTTTGTTTAAATCAAAATCAAGAATCATGGATGAAATGAAAATCTTTGTTCATCTTCTCCCATCACTCCATTCACCACTCCCCCCACCCCCATTTTCAGCTCCTTACTTTCTCTCTCTATCAAAAAAAAAAAAAAAAAACCATTCTCAAAATTTTAACATTTTGTTTAAATCAAAACCAAGAATCATGGATGAAATGAAAATCTTTCTTTACTATATCACTATATAAATGTGATTACATTTTACATTTAGAAATCAAACTAAAAAAAACGGAAATTACCAGAGTCGACCATCACCTGCCGACTTTGGGCTTAAAAGTCGGTCACACCCGGACGACTTTCGGCTTAAAAGTTGGCCACTACCGGCCGATTCTGGAAAAAAAGTCAACCACACCCGACCGACTTTTTGTAATTTTTTCCACCACACCCGGATGACTTTTTAATAAAAAGTCATCCACCACTGGCCGACCTCTTGTTTTTTTCACAGAATTCACCTAATTTTTTTGAAATTATACTACAAAAATCATTTGCATGAGCTAAATAAGTCATATAATTTTTTTTGAAATTATACTCCAAAAATTATTTGCTCTTTTTAATCTTGTCTTGAATATATATAATTTTTTTTAAAAAAAATTATGTATATAAATTTTAGAGTATAATTTCAATAAAAATTATAATTTCTTTTAGGTATATGACTTATTTAGCTCATACAAATGATTTTTGAAATATAATTTCAAAAAAATTAGGTGAATTTTATGAAAAACATGGGATCGGCCAGTGGTGGATGACTTTTTTCCCAGAATCGGCCGGTGGTGGCCGACTTTTAAGCCAAAATTCGGCCGGGTGTGGCCGACTTTTAAGCCCAAAGTCGGCAGGTGGTGGCCGGCTTTTTTCGTCGGAGTCGGCGGGTAGCGGCCGACCCCTATTTTTTCATAAAATCCCCCAAAATTTTGTTCTCATTTGAATGAAAGTGAGTGTCCCTATTTTTTCATAGAGAGAGGAAGAGGAGTTGCCGGAAAAAAAAATGAGGTTTTGGGTGCTAGGAATAATTGATCGGTGGGAAGAGAGTAAATGGGTGTGGGTGTGTGTGGGTCTTCTTCTTCTTCTCTCTCTCTCTCTCTCTAGGCTTTTCTTTCTCTTTCTCTTTCTCTTTCTCTCTCTCTCTCTCTCTATAGGCTGTAAATGAAATGGGTGTGGGTGGGTGGGTGATTTTTTTTTGATAAGTATTAAATGAATGAAAGGGTATAAGGGGAAAGATGGGGGTTTGTTTACATTTATTTGAGGTGTTTTTAGAAATGGGGTTTACTCATAAGATTTTGGGATTTATTTAGTAACCCTCTTTAGCTTTCCACATTGGCGTACATGTTGAGGACGAGGCCCAATCCAAGGAAACATAGCCGGCCCATTAAGAGAAATCAGGAGGTGCCACTCGTTTTTCCTTTGAAATGGGTAATTTTGAAATGTTGAAATTTGGAAAAATAAATAATAATAAAATTCATTGTCATATAGAGATTCGCTCATTAATTTGTCAAGGTACCTAAAATTATACATAAGTCTGTTCATAAAAAATAAAAGTGCGTCGGGGCGAAATAACAAACCCATAAAATTCCATACCGAAAGCGTGAGCTTTTTTAGGAACTACTTGTTTTCTTATTTCATTATACTTCTATTAAGGTAAGAAGATTTTGAGACTTTCATGGAGATTTATAAGTATTCTACTTTGACTAGGAGATTGTATATAAAGTAAATATCTTTTATTTATGCACATAGTTTTATATTAGGACTAACCTACTAATATTTGATTTCCTTGTGAGTATGTTTATGTTTTCATATAGGAAAAGAGATCTCACAAAGGAAGATGTCGATTCATGAAGATCTTCTCCAAGGTGCACTATAAATACAAGGCATTCAGCACAAGAGAAGCTACAGAATTTTAGAGAGAAAATTACATACTCTTCATTGTATTCGACATTGTTGATTTTAGGTTGTGAGTAAGGTTGTGCCTTACATCCGAAACTCACATCTAGATTTTTATAGAGTTCTCTTGTTTTACTTCTGATTAGAATAGATCCTACTTGGGAAAGGGGAGTTGTTCTTATCGTAGAAGGTGATTAGAACTCGTTTAGTGTTTTCATATTTTAGTTTTTCACTTCTTTGTTTTTGTAAGAAACAAAAGTTTTTATAGTGAAAAGTTTTTGGGCGTAAGCCTAGTTTGCTGATCTCATAGATCAGTAAGCGTAAATAATTCTTGAGTTATTTGCTTTTAATTGTTTTATTCTGCTGCATTATCTGTGGATGTGTGGACAGTTGTGAGACACATCTGTACTCACATCCTTAGCCTGTTGTGTGATTAAGTTTCCTAGCTACACGAAACTTTCAATTGGTATCAGAGCCAACTCTCGATATATTACTGAGTGTTGATCCAGAAAGTGTAGTCATTATGGAATGTCAAAATCACCAAAATAGGCCTCCTGTTTTGGATGGCACCAATTATTCTCTTTGGAAGTCTAAGATGCGAAATTACATCAAAAGTATTGATGAAAGGGCTTGGATGTGTATTCTTGTTGCATGGCAACCTCCTACTGTGGAGAAAAAGCCTATTAATGGTGTTGGTGAGTCTATTTTCGAAAGAAAAACTGAAGATCAATGGACTCTTGATGAAATACAAGCTGCAAATTATAATTCGAAAGCTATGGGTGCTATTTCCAGCCATGTTTCTGCGAATATGTACAAGCTTATCACCAATGAGAGTGTAGCCAAAGCTGCTTGGGATATTTTGCAAACTCAATGTGAGGCAGCACCAAGTGTAAAATCTACCAGGCTTAGAATTTTAATGGATAGGTTTGAGTTGCTTCGAATGGAGGAAACTGAGGACATTGTGTCATATGCTGCTAAGATTCATGAGATTTCAAATGAATGCACAAGTCTAGGAGAGTCTATCTCCAATGCAAGACTTGTAAGTAAAATTTTAAGGACTTACCTGAGAGGTTCAACATAAAAGTAGCTGTGATTGAGGAAACAAAAGACACAAATACTGTAGGTCTTGACACTATCGTAGGTATCTTGACTGTGTTTGAGCTAAACCTTGAGGCTCAGAAAAAGAACAAAACACACAGTCTTGCTCTCAAAAGTGCTGCTGCATTACCAAAAGAGCTTGTGGAATTATCCTCTGAGATTGACAAGTCAAATCTTGAAGATGAGGATGTAGCTTTTATTTCAAAGAAATTCAGTTCTATACTGAAAAATAGAAGGATAAGCAAATTCCCTAATAGACCTACATTCAGTACTGCTGAAAAGTCAAAACCTAGCACTAACACTGGATTCAAGAAACCAAGCTTTGAAAATAAATCATCTGAGTCTGTCCAATGTAGAGCATGTCGTGGCTTTGGCCATTATGCTAATGAGTGTGCTAACACTCTTAAAAAGAAGGGAATGAGCTTAACTGCTACCCTTAGTGACAGTAAGGATGAAGAAGATGAAGTGGCTAACATGTCTATCATAAACTGCCATTCTGTGTTTAATGCTTTCTGTGCAGATATAGAAGTTGAAGCTCCTGAAAATTCCTTGAATGTGGTCTCGTATGTGTACACATCCCGTGACACATCTCGACTGATGCCGAACCGCTTCACAAGAAAAGGAGATTCCGATAATGAAGATGAAGATAGGGACATTCCCTATGAGGAACTCTTTGCAACATACAAGGAACCGCACACGTATTGATGAAAAGATTGGACAAGATTGAGGTACTTGTTAAGGTAAATAAATCTCTCTCTGATAAATTAGCTACTTGTGAACATGAGAAAGCTGTACTTTCAAAGGAAAATGATGCTCAAAAAGATACTATTGCAAGACTTGAAGTTCTTGTGACCAAAAGAGAAGTTGACCTTGAAAAATTCAAAAATGAATGTGAAAAAGCTGAAAATACTTTTACTAAGTTAAATAAAAGTAAGATGAAAATGGAAGAAGCTTTTTCTGTAGGTCAACGTGACAAAACTGGTTTGGGTTTTGAAAATAATTTTGTAAAGGAGGGATGTGAGGCTTCTACCTCAAAAATTGTGAAAAAACAAGTCTTTAAAGAAAAAGTCATTTTGAGTGAGAAAAGACCAAGGAAGAGGCACTACATCTGTCATTATTGCCTAGCTCCTGGTCACATTAGACCCTTCTGTTACAAACTGAAGACTGATAAAAAATCTGGTCACTTCAATCAGCCTCAGATGTGTGAGAAGATGTATGCACTTCCTAACACACATCCTGGTAATCTGAGACCTCTGCAACCCAAAAAGAAAGCTGTAAAGCATTGGGTGGCCAAACCAATTACCACCTGCAATGTTGTTTACTCTTCCCTCAAGAGTACTGTCTCTGGCTCTTGGTATTTTGATAGTGGGTGCTCTAGGCACATGACTGGAAACCAAGCAGTCCTTCTAGACTATGAAGTGATTAATGGAGGGAAAGTAAATTTTGGTGGAGGTGCTCAAGGAAAGATTGTTGGGAAAGGAACCCTGGATGTTAAGGGTCTCCCAAAATTGCACAATGTGTACCATGTGGAAGGCTTGAAAGCCAACCTAATAAGCATCAGTCAACTGTGTGATGATGATCTTTATGTGAAGTTTGATAAGCACTTGTGTGAAGTGTTTGATAAAGATAATACCTGTGTGTTTACTGGCCCTAGATCTGCTGACAATTGTTTCCAATTTGGTGACAATCTTTCTTGCCTAAGCTCAAAAGCTAATGATGTCAATCTGTGGCACCAAAAATTAGGGCATGCTAGCTGTAGAACTCTGGAAGAACTTCAAAGGTTTGAAGCTATTAAAGACCTCCCTAAACTGAACTTCAAGAACCCTGATGTCTGTGGTTCATGTCAAAAGGGAAAACAAACAAAAGCATCACATAAAAAGGTCCAACAATGCTCCACATCTAGGTGCTTGGAGATGATTCACACTAATTTAATGGGACCTATTGAAGTAGAAAGCTTTGGTAGGAAAAAGTATGCCTTTGTGTGTGTTGATGATTATTCTAGGTACACTTGGGTAATGTTCTTAAGAGAAAAGTCAGAAATAATTGGAGAATTCAAGAATTGGTACAAAAGGGTTAGAAATCTTTATGGTCTTAAGACTGTGAGGATTATGTCTGACCATGGTACTGAATATGAGAATCAAATGTTCACCAATTTTTGCAATTCTAAGGGAATCACTCATGAGTTTTCTGCACCAATCACCCCACAGCAAAATGGAATTCCTGAAAGAAAGAATAGAACCTTGCAAGAAATGGCTAGGGTCATGCTAAGTTCTAAAAACTTGTCCAAGAAATTTTGGGCAGAAGCTTTAAACACTGCTTGTCACATTGGCAATAGGGTGTTCCTAAGGATTGGTAGCACTGTCACTCCATACCAAATCCTCCTTGGAAAGAAACCAACTGTGAAATATTTTCATGTGTTTGGATGTGTTTGTTACATTCTCAATGATAGAGAATACCTGTCCAAGTTTGACTCAAAGAGTGACAAAGCAATTTTCATGGGCTATTCCACTAATAGTAAAGCTTACAGAGTTTTTAATCTCAAAACTAAGACCATTATGGAATCTGCTAATGTTATATTTGATGACTCACTTGATCTTAACCTCAAGACTGCTGAGGATGATATTTCAAAGTTGCTTACTCGCTCGACCGGAAGGATGAAGAAACAAAATAAAAAGCAAAAGAAACTTCCAAAGGCCGATAAACATGATGAACCCGACAAGGATGTAACCAAGGATGTGGACACATCCGCCTCCACATCTGAACCCACATCTGCTCCCACATCCACTCAAACTCCTGTAACTGAGGACAATTCCTCTGATTCTGATCAGGATGATGCTCCAGAAGGTAATGTGGATGGGTGTGTGGATAGATCAAAGGATATTCCTTCTAAAATCCAAAAAAACCACCCCACTTCACAAGTTGTGGGAGATGTGCATTCACAAGTGAGAACAAGACAAAAGGACAAAGTTGATTATAGAAAAATGGCTGGTTTATGGAGTTGCTCCTCAGCATACTCCCAGGTAGGTTTCTGTTGTTTTGTTTCTAAGATTGAACCTAAGAACATTGCTGAAGCATTGAAAGATGCTGATTGGATTCTTGCTATGCAAGATGAATTGATTCAATTTGAAAAGAATGAGGTGTGGACTCTTGTTCCTAGACCCTCACATGGTAATGTCATAGGAACCAAATGGATTTTCAAAAACAAAACTGATGAGCAAGGTGTGATAACTAGAAATAAATCTAGGTTAGTTGCTCAAGGTTATACTCAAATTGAGGGAATTGATTTTGAGGAGACATTTGCTCCTGTTGCAAGAATTGAGTCCATTAGGCTCTTGTTAGCCATTGCCTGTTACCTCAAGATTACTCTTCATCAAATGGATGTTAAGAGTGCTTTTCTAAATGGGATATTGAATGAGGAAGCCTATGTTGAACAACCTAAAGGCTTTGTGGACTCCAAGTATCCTAACCATGTGTATAAGCTAAGGAAGGCTCTGTATGGGCTAAAACAAGCCCCTAGAGCTTGGTATGGTAGGTTGACTGACCATTTGCTCCAACTAGGATTCAAGAGAGGTGAGGTTGACAAAACTTTGTTTGTGAGGAAAAATAAAAAGGAGATTCTTGTGGCACAAATCTATGTAGATGATATTGTGTTTGGGTCAAACTCTGACCCTATGTTAGCTGAATTTGTGAATAGCATGACTTCCACATTTGAGATGAGTATGGTAGGTGAGTTGATTTTTTTCTTAGGTTTACAGATTAAGCAATTCAAAGATGGCATGTTCATCTCACAGTCTAAGTATGCCAAGAATCTTGTGAAAAAGTTTGAGCTTGAACACTCTTCACATCAAAGAACCCCAATGGGATCTTCCCAAAAGCTAAGTCATGATTCAGATGGTGAGAGTGTTGATCAAACCCTTTATAGAAGCATGATAGGAAGTCTACTTTACCTCACTGCAAGCAGACCTGACATTATGTACAGTGTATGCCTCTGTGCAAGATACCAAGCCAACCCTAAGGTGTCCCATCTTAAAGCCTTGAAAAGAATCATTAGGTATGTGAGTGGGACTGTGAACCTAGGTCTGCATTACTCTAAAGAAACAAACAACAATTTGGTTGGGTACACTGATTCTGATTGGGCTAGAAATAGTGATGATAGAAAGAGTACCACAGGTGGATGTTTCTACCTAGGAAATAACCTTGTGTCTTGGTATAGTAGGAAGCAAAATTGTGTGTCCTTGTCCACTGCTGAGGCTGAATATGTTGCCCTTGGGAGTTGCTGCACACAATTACTTTGGATGAATCAAATGTTGAAAGATTATGGATTGAATAGCAAAGTTTTGACTGCTTTTTGTGATAACAAAAGTGCCTTGGACATATCTAAAACTCCTGTCCAACATTCTAGAACAAAGCACATTGATATTAGACATCATTTCATCAGAGATCTTGTAGAACAAAAAACTGTGTGTCTGGAATTTGTTGGGACTGAAAATCAATTGGCTGATATATTTACAAAGGCATTAGATTTGGAGAGATTTTCCTTCTTGAGGAAGTCTCTTGGCTTGTGTGATATCTAAGGTTGTGAGACCAAATGTGTCTCACATCCTCTAACACATCTGTATATTAGATTAACTGAAAAAAAAAATTTATAAAAAATAAAAATTCAAAAATATCATGCATTAGCAAGAAATTTCTCAGTGTGGTCACTTGTGAGTCTTCATCTTGACATTGTTTTTGATCACTTAATTGTGAGCATTTCCTGTTCATGTCATCTTTTGATGACTTGGTATAACCTTCCTAGGTATCTCACAGTGGGTGCTATAACATATATATATATATATATATATATGTGAGAAACAGCTGCTTCACCCTTAGTATGAAGCCATACCATTGTGATCAAGTGATTTTTCATAAGAAAACTTGAAGTCAAACTTGATAAGATCATTGGGAAAAAGGGCTATCTTTGGGACCAAGTAAAGTGAAAGCTACTCACAATGCAAAAATCCACAACAAAAAATTGGTGGATGCATCCTAGAGGCTGTGCAGATTGGATTATTGCTCATTGACTTTTTGTGATCTAAATGTGTCCCCCAAATGTGACTCACATCCTATGCCACATTCATAAACTGAGAATATTTCCTTCACCTGTGTGTTTGCATCATGCTAGGCATATTGCATTTTTAGGACATATAGGAGCTTTGTAAATATGCTAGTTAATTAATTTTCTTTCTTAATTCATTCTTTGATTTATAGGTTTTTGATCTCCAATATCTTTCATGAAAGAAAAGGTGTGTATCAATCCTTGTTTGAAAAGGTTGGAAAATTCTTTTGGGATTCTGTTTTTAAATAAAGATATGGCTGAAATATTTTTGTTTCCATAAAAATCTATCAAAATCTTGGTTTATTTTGATCCCCTATTTTCTTGGAAGGTGGTTGTGTGTGGTAACCTCAAAGGTTTCTAGCCGTTGGAGGACTCTTAAGGAATTTGAGCTGTGTTAAACCTTTTTGGAGAAGAATTCCTAGTTCTATTTGGAAAGGGGGAGCTGTGAGTATTTATGAGACCTCACATCCGTCCCATCCCCCATAAACCCTTGATAAAACCTTTTGTTCTTCCTTCTTTTTGCACACAATCTCACACCTTTGCATTAATTTCTTCTTCTACTGTTCAACCTAACCCAATTCCTCTGTTTAAATGGCCGATCATACCAACATTCGCGAGGAAGATGTTCTTGACGTTGCTCCCATTTCAGTAGCTAAAGGCGAGTCTTCCATTGTCCTAAACCCTGTGATTTCAAAATTCCTTGCGGAATTCTCTTCTCCATCGCCTTCGTCTGATCCTATAATGGAAACTACTTCTCCTAAATCCCCCACATTGGAACCATCCTCCGAAAACCCTAAGGCTCCATCCTCTCCGGTGATTCCACCATCGGATGTCGCCCCTGTCTCTACCTCTGTAGAACCTTCTTCAACCAAGAAGAGGAAGCTTTCCCAAGCAAAACCCCTGAAGCCTGCTGCAACGCCTGTGCCCCAACGCAATCTTCGTCGTTCGCATAGGGTTCGTAAAATGTCAGAATCTGACAAGGCCAAGAACTTGTTGAAACCTGGCGGGAAGCCCTCTACAGCCATTGCACTTGAAGAAGATGAAGAAGAAGAAGAGGTAATTGCTCCTCTTGTTAGGACTAAGGCTAAATCTTCAATTCCTCCTCCCTTAGTTGTTGATCCTGTCCCTGCTATTACCCCTTCTGATATTGCTCCCCATGTTGAAGCCGTTAATCCTGTTGAGACTGTTCCCCATGCTGAGTTTATTTCCCATGCTGATCCTATTGCTCCATCATCTCCTATAGTGTCATCTGATCCCATTATCCCTGTTACCACTCCTTCTATTGATGTTTCATCTCCTGTGGTTGATGCCCCTGTTCCTACTGTTGATCCTTCTGTCCCTGTGGTTTCAAGTCCTGTTGAGGACCTTATTACTTTTAGTGATGAAGAACCCTTAGCAAATATTTTAATGGATTTGAGGGATAAGAAAAAGGTGGCTGCTACTGATTTAGAGCCCATTGATGATGAATCTGGTTCAAGTTCTGACAGTGATGGCACTGCTTCTGATGAGAATTACAAGCTAGGGAGAGAAGAGCTGGACCAAGAGAAAGAGGACCAAGAGATAGATTCCTCTTCTGATGATGACACTGAGATTGAATCCATCAAAGTTCCATTCCCTTCAAAGGATGTGTCTGAGGATGTGCACACATCCAGACGCACATCTACAAGGAAGAAAGCTGAAAAGGGTATGTCTTCTACTCTCTCCATTGTCTCTACCCCTAAACCCTTTCCAAAAAATTCTTGACCAAAAAGGCATCTGATAGGTTTGGCATAATTTCCTCTAAGGCCTTCATTGTGGAAATGAAAAGGGATAGGGAAATCTTTGTTAAGCTTGGTATGGACAAATTTTTTGAGGAAAGAGGTCTGTTTTTAACTGTGGATCATCCCCTTCCTTTCTATCCTAAAATGGTGTATGAATTTTATGCCAATTTGACCAAGGATCTAGATAGATGCTCCTCTCCCCTCTCAGTCTATGTTAGAGGAAAATTTGTTCCATTTTCTCCTGTTGTGATAAATGATTTTCTTGGGTTGAATGATAATTTGGATGATTTAGTTTCTATTGATGATGATGAGCTAGTGACTGCTATCACCCATGGAAAGGTGACCTCTTGGCCTGTGAAGCCAAAGGATTTAGGAAGTGGTTCTTTATCCTCTCTCTATTGTTTTCTCCATTCCATTCTTGTTGCCAATCTTTGCCCCTCAAACAACAAAACTTCAGTTACTAGGGTGCAAGCTCTGCTTCTTTATAGATTGGGTATTAAGAGGCATATTAATTTTGGTGATTTCATCTTTAGAAAGATTTGTGATTATGGAGAGTCTCCATCCAAGAAATGGTCTTTACCTTATCCCTCCTTGATCTCTCAAATTCTTATTGCAAATGGAGTTAGGCCTGAGAAAGGAGAAGAAAAGATTGAAAATTTTCCTCTATTTAAGGAATCCAAAACCCTGCTTGATCCTAAGCAAAGACATGTGGATCTCCCTTTGGGTACAGTTCCTGAGCTAGGTATGCCAGATGTGGACACATCTGAAGCCACATCTGAAGATAATTTTGTTGCTCAAATGAAGGATCTGGATGCTGCAATTTTAGCTGCAGAAGCTCAAGCTCAAACCTCCATTGCCCATGCCAACAATCTGAAAGCTCTTAGGGATAATCTCATTCGATGGCATGCTAAACTTTCTAGTCAAAAAGGGGGAGAAAGCTCTGGAAATGCAAAATGGGATGCTGATGTTGCTGCTGCTGCTGCTAAAGCTGTGGCTGGTTTTAAATGGAGACATTTCGAACTTTAAATTTAGAGGGAGAAAGTTTTTTTAGTTGCTTTTGCTATGGTGGTTGTTAAAGACAATTTTTAATTCTTGTTTTAGCTTTTAGTTTCTAAACAATGGTTTGTAATAGCTTTTTAGGACATTGCTGAATGGTTTTTGTTTTTGCTTCATAGACTGCTGGTATTCTGATCTAACATTTGTTATATGCAGTTTTATGTGTGGATGTGTATACACATCTGGACACACATTCATTCAGGGGGAGTTATGTTTTCTATATTCTGTGGTCATAAAAATGTGATTGTTATAAATCTTTGGTTTTGACCAGAAAGTCCAAAATAGGGGGAGATTGAAAGCGTGAGCTTTTTTAGGGAACTACTTGTTTCCTTATTTCATTATACTTCTATTAAGGTAAGAAGATTTTGAGACTTTCATGGAGATTTATAAGTATTCTACTTTGACTAGGAGATTGTATATAAAGTAAATATCTTTTATTTATGTACATAGTTTTATATTAGGACTAACCTACTAATATTTGATTTCCTTGTGAGTATGTTTATGTTTTCATATAGGAAAAGAGATCTCACAAAGGAAGATGTCGATTCATGAAGATCTTCTCCAAGGTGCACTATAAATACAAGGCATTCAGCACAAGAGAAGCTACGGAATTTTAGAGAGAAAATTACATACTCTTCATTGTATTCGACATTGTTGATTTTAGGTTGTGAGTAAGGTTGTGCCTTACATCCGAAACTCACATCTAGATTTTCATAGAGTTCTCTTGTTTTACTTCTGATTAGAATAGATCCTACTTGGGAAAGGGGAGTTGTTCTTATCGTAGAAGGTGATTAGAACTCGTTTAGTGTTTTCATATTTTAGTTTTTCACTTCTTTGTTTTTGTAAGAAACAAAAGTTTTTATAGTGAAAAGTTTTTGGGCGTAAGCCTAGTTTGCTGATCTCATAGATCAGTAAGCGTAAATAATTCTTGAGTTATTTGCTTTTAATTGTTTTATTCCGCTGCATTATCTGTGGATGTGTGGATAGTTGTGAGACACATCTGTACTCACATCCTTAGCCTGTTGTGTGATTAAGTTTCCTAGCTACACGAAACTTTCACATACAAGTTGCAATGTTTCACAGAAACTCACGGTTATACATTACCCCTGCTCGTCGCTCTTATACCCAAATATATAAAACTAAAACTGCTCTTATACCTATGTATAATATTTTTTTTTCAAAAAGTTTCACATTTTCTTAAAAATAATAATAAAAATCTCATATTTTATTAAGCAATCCGCTCCTATACCCAAAAGTATAAAACTAAAATTACTCTTATATCTATGTTTTGGGTTTTTATGTGATTTTGATCTGAACCTCTATTTGATTGTAAACTTTTGGATCTCACATATGAACTTGTATAGAAAATGATTTGAATGAAGGGCCTCAAAAGAATTATTCCAAAATTAAAATTATAAGTAACGCAGCTCATTAACGAAATTTGATGATTTCATTTTCATTATGGCAAATAGTTTCACCGTCTCATGGTAGGTGTTGTGCTTTTCTTTTTATTTAGGTTCCAAAATAAGTATTGCATTATTTCGAAATGAATGTCGTATCATAAAATTTTGGGGAAATGCATTTTTCCATAAGCTATGAAAAACGTGTTTTTCAATCGACTGAATATGGCTGAAGCGAACCGATAACATTTTTGTAAATAACTGACACTTTTTTAAAACGTGTGCGGTGGCATTTTTGTAAATACAAGAAGTTTTCAACTGAAGCTAGTAGTCGTTAACTTTGGTGTTGGCATTCATTAATATATGTACCTGCACTATTGAACACATGTGCTAATACTCATCAAAACGCAAGTTCTAGCACTCAATAACAAATTTTATAAAAAAACTTCAAAGTCCCGTTTGAGGGACTAAATGACGTGTTTTAAGTTTTATAAACCCTGTCCCCACGTGATTTATATAGGTCTCGAAATTCCTTCAATTTGATATGTTATGCGTTTCGTGGTTCGTCCCGAATCAAAAGTTATGACAGTTTTGTTGGGTTTTACGGGTCCATGCGCAGCGGAATTAAGCATTAAAACATAAAACCCAAGAAGCCCTAGGATCCGTTCTATACAATTAATTTAAATTCCTATGAGATAGAATTATACCAACCTTGAACGCTTTCCGTTCTTGAGCTATCGAACGATTTGATTATGTGATATCGAATCACAAACTTCGTTCTTCAACTTGCTTGAACTCTAGGCCTTGATCGATGAACGAGCGAAGACCCTCTTTCGGTATCCACACCTTTGAATGAATTCAAGAACGATTTCTTGATGATTGCTAGATCAAAATCTTGAAGAATATTGAGAGTATTTTGTTGTGAATTTTGCTTGAAAATTTCGGCTAGACAATTAGGGTTGACAGACCTCTCATATTTATACTACATTAGCATGAATACGTTTCCTAATCGAATTAGGAGAACAGGCTGTCAAACGCGTCTGATGGCTCATTATGTCGCGCGGTATACTCAGCCCATGGCTAAGTATGTAGCGTGACAAAGGTAGCCAGTTACAGAAACTCTCAATCATTCTTCCTTAGGTTTAACCAATTCATTCTAGTTGTGTGTGACCCAATAGGATTATATTATGTTGGCAATGAGTTCGATCATATCGAACCTCATAAGACATAAGCGGACTCTAGCAAGCCATTATGTCTACCCAAATAATATAACGTAAGAGTTCACGTTTCCAATGGTGTACTTCCATTTCTCCCTTTGTCTCACGATGTTATATTGAACACAAGTCATGGTCCTTGTCAACTTGTCTTTGTTCAATGCTTTCTCGATTCTTGAGTATAATGATAATTCCAATCATATTGGGATACGGCCATACACTTTCATCATTATCACTCATCGAGGGGCCCAAGCAAAACATCTCTCTTCCGAGGGACAAATTCCATCTTGACTTATCATCCTTCCCATCATGAATCTGATCATGCCAAAGATAGTCTTTATAGATATCGTGTTAAGATATCGTTTGACTAAAATCAAACATGACTTTCATCATATGTAAGGTCATGATAATCTCAGGTCTAGGGACTAAATGAAGTAACCTTATGAGATTTAATTATGACATTTGACCATGACATAAATCTCATGCGGGTCATGTCCAGTCACTTGTTCTCTAACAAGTACCCATAATTTCAATGTGCATCTCTATGCATATAATCATCACATGATTATCCATTGACAATTATACTAATTATTCTCTTAATAATTAGGGACGGAGATTATTATAAACAAATATACAAAACATATAATAATCAAATGATAAACATTTCATATAATAATAAATAATGTCAACACATAAGTCTATCAATCATAGGCCTAGGGCATAACACCAACAGTCTCCCACTTGCACTAGGCCCAATCTACCATGTATCGAATACCCATGGACCTAACATGACCATCATGCTTGGCTTGCGGGAGAGCCTTAGTTAATGGGTCCGCCACGTTGTCATCAGTGTCTACTCTGCATATCTTTACGTCTTCCCTTTCACATATCTCACGGATAATGTGAAAACGTAGAAGTATGTGTTTGGATCTCTGGTGTGACCTTGGTTCTTTTGCTTGTGCAATGGCACCATTGTTATCACAGTAAAGTTCAATAGGGTCTCTGATGCTTGGAACGACTTCCAAATCACTAATGAACTTTTTGATCCAAACTGCTTCCTTAGCTGCATCGGATGCCGCTATGTACTCAGCTTCGGTTGTAGAATCAGCGACGGTACTTTGCTTGGAACTTTTCCAACTCACAGTGCCTCTATTAAGCGTAAACAAAAATCCAGACTGCGATCTGAAATCATCTTTGTCGGTTTGGAAGCTAGCATCTGTGTAGCCTTTGACTACAAGATCTTATTCCATTCCTCCAAAGACCAAGAATACATCCTTAGTTCTTCGTAAGTACTTAAAGATATTCTTGACTGCTATCCAATGTGGTTCGCCGGAATCCGATTGGTACCTACTCGTCATGCTTAGAGCACACGAGACATCGGGTCTAGTACATAACATAGCATACATGATAGACCCAATTGCCGAAGCATATGGAATACCATTCATTCTCTTTCGCTCATCATTAGTCTTAGGATTTTGACTCTTGCTAAGAGATATACCATGTAACATTGGCAAGTTTCCCCTTTTAGAATTTTCCATTTGGAATCTTCTAAGAACCTTGTCAATGTAAGTACTTTGACTTAAACCAATCATCCTCTTGGATCTATCTCTATAGATCTTGATACCAAGGATATATGCGGCTTCGCCCATATCTTTCATTGAAAAGCACTTTCCTAACCAAGACTTAACAGTCTGTAGTGCAGAAATGTCATTTCCAATGAGTAAGATATCGTCGACATACAACACCAAAAATAGTGCTACGCTCCCACTAATTTTCTTGTATACACAAGGTTCATCTTCATTTTTGATAAAGCCAAACTCCTTGATTGCTTCATCAAAACGTAGATTCCAACTCCTAGAAGCTTGCTTCAATCCATAAATGGATTTCTGCAACTTACATATCTTGTTAGAATTTTCTGGACTGACAAAATCTTCAGGTTGTATCATGTATACATCCTCAAGTAACTTCCCATTTAGGAAAGCTGTTTTGACATCCATTTGCCATATTTCATAGTCATAATATGCGGCTATGGCAATTAAAATTCTAATAGACTTAAGCATAGCTACAGGCGAAAAGGTTTCATCATAGTCTATGCCATGAATTTGCCTATATCCCTTAGCTACAAGCCTAGCCTTATAGGTGTGTACCTTCCCATCCATGTCGGTCTTCTTCTTGAAGACCCATTTGCACCCTATGGTTTTTACACCTTCGGGAGGATCAATCAAGTTCCAAACTTGATTATCAGCCATGGATTGTAATTCGGACTTCATGGCCTCTTGCCATTTTTCCGAATCAGGAGCAGACATCGCCTCTTGATAGCAAGTAGGTTCATCGTTTTCGATTAACTCTACTTCATCACTTTCCGTAACGAGAAATCCAAATCTCTCGGGTTCGGATCGTGACCTACCACTTCGGCGAAGAACTTGTGCATCTTGAACCGGTTCCACAACTCTTTGTGAACTTGGTTCAGTCTCTACCATTGGTTCAATGTTGTTTTCGGGTTCTCGAATTTCTTCGAGATCTATTTTACTCCCACTGGTTCCTTTGCGAAGAAACTCCTTTTCTAAGAAAGTACCATTTCGAGCAACAAACACTTTGTTCTCGTTTCGGTTGTAGAAATAGTATCCTTTGGTTTCCTTAGGATAACCTACGAAAACACATTTATCAGATTTAGGTGCTAGCTTGTCAGAAGTTAACTTCTTGACATATGCATCACAACCCCAAATCTTCATGAAAGACAAACTAGGTTTTCTTCCATGCCACATCTCATATGGGGTCTTTTGAACCGATTTGGTAGGAACTCTGTTTATAGTGAAAGCAGCAGTTTCTAGTGCATGTCTCCAAAAGGATAAAGGAAGCTCAACTTGACTCATCATAGATCGAACCATGTCTAACAAAGTTCTATTCCTCCTTTCAGACACACCATTCCATTGTGGTGTTCCGGGTGGAGAGAGTTCTGAAACGATTCCACAAGTCTTAAGATGACTGTCAAATTCTTGGCTCAAATATTCACCACCTCGATCGGATCGAAGTACCTTAATAGTTTTGCCAAGTTGATTTTGCACCTCATTTTGAAATATTCAAAATATCTCAAACGATTCACTTTTATGTTTCATTAGATAAACATATCCAAATCTACTATAATCATCAGTGAATGTTATGAAGTACCGAAATCCTCCCCTAGCATCGCTACTCATAGGCCCACATACATCGGTATGTATGAGTCCTAATAAGTCGCCCGCCCTTTCACCGATTTTGGTAAATGGGTCCTTGGTCATCTTGCCAAGTAAACAAGATTCGCATGTCTCATAAGATTCATAATCATGTGAGTCCAAAAATCCATCTTTGTGGAGTTTAGAAATGCGTTTCTCGTTTATATGGCCAAGACGACAATGCCATAAGTAAGTGTGGTTTACATCATTGGGTTTAGATCTCTTGTTAATGTTATAGACATCATTATCACGATTTTCAACATCAAGAATATAAAGGCCATTGAATGAAACAGCAGTACAATAATGCATATCACTCTTGTAAATTGAAAATTTCTTATCACATATAAGAAAATTAAAACCTTCATTATCCAAAACTGAAATCGAAATAATATTCCTACTTAAAGCTGGAACGTAATAACAATTGTTCAAAACAAGTATTAGTCCACTAGGTAAAGTAACTTCATAAGTTCCTACGGCTAATGCAGCAACTCTTGCTCCATTCCCCACACGTAGGTCCACTTCACCTTCCTTAAGCATCATTCTGTTCTTTAGACCCTGCACATTTAAACAAATGTGAGTTCCACATCCGGTATCCAATACCCAAGAACTAGAAGTAGATAGGAATATATCTATAACAAAGATACCTGAAGTTGAAGCAACTCCTTTGCCCTTCTTCAGTGCTTCCTTGTATTTTGCGCAGTTTCTCCTCCAATGTCCAATCTCATTGCAATGGAAGCAGACTGCGTCCTCTTGGGACTTAGGCTTAGCCTCTTTAGGCTTGGGAGCCTCTTTGGGATTGGCAACTTTTGCCTTAGGATTAGCAACCTTTGCCTTTCCTTTACCCTTGAAACCCTTCCCCTTGTTAACCATTAGCACTTGATCGGTTTTCTTCTCGACAATATTGGTTTCCGCAGTGTTCAACATTTGAACTAACTCGGAAAGGTTTTTATTCATTCCACCCATGTTATAGTGCATTATGAAATTACTAAAACTTTTGGGTAATGAATTCAATATTATGTCGGTAGCCAACTCTTGGCTAATTGGAAAACCGAGCCTTTCAAGATGCTCAATGTGGCCCTTCAACTTAAGAGCATGGGGACCAACAGCTTGTCCTTCACTTATCTTGCATGAGGTCAAGACCGTAACTGTGTTGTACCTTTCTTGCCTAGCTTGTACTTGGAACATTTCCATCAGTCGATTATTTAAGTCAAGCTTGTCCCCAGTGCTCAAGATCCTTACGAAGGTTCTTGCACATGGCGGAGAGCATAAGGCAACCAACATCTGTAGAGTCACGCTTGTGCTTCAGATATTGATCCCTTATCGCCCTAGCAGCATTGGCAGCAGGTTCAGGTGGAATAGGTTCCTCGAGAACGTACAGTTTTTCCTCTTGCTTGAGAACAATTCTCAAACTACGGATCCAATCTATATAGTTTGTACCATTCTCTTCCAATTTTTCCTTCTCAAGGACAGATCGCAGTGAAAAGTGATTATTGTTTGATGTCATTTATTCTACAAAAAATATACATAAAATATGAACACATATAAGTAAACATATTATATGAAAAGTATAATGCATTTATTTAAATGCTCCCACTAAATTATACACCTTCAAATGCAAATAAGCATAATATACATTTAATGGGCTAAGATCCAACTTTAATTCAATTTCAAGTTTGCTATGGCAAACCGCTCAAAATTAAATTAATTAGGTAGAAAACATCAATCATATCACATATATGACTCTTAGATCTTTTATGAGATTAATTCAAGACATCATATGTCTAGGCATATTTTAATCTCATCTTATGCCTTGGGTCCAAAACCATTTTGATAACCCAATTAAGTTCATTCACTTTAAACGTATAGGAACCACCATTTCCTCATCTTGCTCGCATTCGAATAGAATCAAAGCACCTTGCTATGGCAAGCCCACCCAAAACTATCCGAATGATCTCAAGTGTTTTAATCATGAATTGGCATAAAGAACTTAAAAGTTAAATGAAGGTTCTTTAAAGGTAGATTATAAGCATATCAGAAAGATAGTCATAATCGTGCACCAGGTAAGTTTCCAGGAAGATAGGTGAGCCACAAGGACTTCTTAAGTACCAACTCTTCCTTAGACAGAACTCTCCTAGACATGCACAATCAGAAATCAATTCTGATTTGACAACATAATCACTACCTTTTATAAACAATCAGTTTCCTTTTAAATTTTGCGTAATTATGACTTGTTTCCATAAACAATCATAAGATCAAAAATTTACAATGTCTAAATCTAAACAATTTAGGAAACTATAATGCAATGTTTCAACTAAACATAAAAAATTCTTAGCACGTAAGAACAAGTAAAACATGCATTGCAATAATTATTAAAATCATATTTCAATCAACTAATCATGCATAAATAATGAATCAATCTAGCATGGCCTTATAAACTTAACTTTATAGCATTCAGATTATTATATGAACATATCAGATTGTAAGCACAATCACAGAATAGCAGAAAAATTAAACAAATTGATTCTGCCCAGATTTGGCTTATTATGTCGCGTGACAACATCAGCCAGAGGGCTAGATTTGTCGCGTGACATAACAAGCCAGATTACCAGATTTCCATATGAGGCTTGCTATGTCGCGCGACCTAAGCAGCCAGATTACAGGATTTCCAGATTCAATCAATACAGATTACATAGCAATTAAATCATATAAAACAACCCTTTTACAGATTTAATTCAACATAATTCAAAAATGATTTTCATATTGTTTCACGTAAATAATCAAAATTCTATCGCATACAAAAACATGCAATAAGCATATAAACAATTTATATCTTAAATCTAGCATGTTAATTCAAACTTAAGCATACGAACGGGGCTCTGATACCACTGTTTGGTTTTACGGGTCCATGCGCAGCGGAATTAAGCATTAAAACATAAAACCCAAGAAGCCCTAGGATCCGTTCTATACAATTAATTTAAATTCCTATGAGATAGAATTATACCAACCTTGAACGCTTTCCGTTCTTGAGCTATCGAACGATTTGATTATGTGATATCGAATCACAAACTTCGTTCTTCAACTTGCTTGAACTCTAGGCCTTGATCGATGAACGAGCGAAGACCCTCTTTCGGTATCCACACCTTTGAATGAATTCAAGAACGATTTCTTGATGATTGCTAGATCAAAACCTTGAAGAATATTGAGAGTATTTTGTTGTGAATTTTGGTTGAAAATTTCGGATAGACAATTAGGGTTGACAGACCTCTCATATTTATACTACATTAGCATGAATACGTTTCCTAATCGAATTAGGAGAACAGGCTGTCAAACGCGTCTGATGGCTCATTATGTCGCGCGGTATACTCAGCCCATGGCTAAGTATGTCGCGTGACAAAGGTAGCCAGTTACAGAAACTCTCAATCATTCTTCCTTAGGTTTAACCAATTCATTCTAGTTGTGTGTGACCCAATAGGATTATATTATGTTGGCAATGAGTTCGATCATATCGAACCTCATAAGACATAAGCGGACTCTAGCAAGCCATTATGTCTACCCAAATAATATAACGTAAGAGTTCACGTTTCCAATGGTGTACTTCCATTTCTCCCTTTGTCTCACGATGTTATATTGAACACAAGTCATGGTCCTTGTCAACTTGTCTTTGTTCAATGCTTTCTCGATTCTTGAGTATAATGATAATTCCAATCATATTGAAGTACGGCCATACACTTTCATCATTATCACTCATCGAGGGGCCCAAGCAAAATATCTCTCTTCCGAGGGACAAATTCCATCTTGACTTATCATCCTTCCCATCATGAATCCGATCATGCCAAAGATAGTCTTTATAGATATCGTGTTAAGATATCGTTTGACTAAAATCAAACATGACTTTCATCATATGTAAGGTCATGATAATCTCAGGTCTAGGGACTAAATGAAGTAACCTTATGAGATTTAATTATGACATTTGACCATGACATAAATCTCATGCGGGTCATGTCCAGTCACTTGTTCTTTAACAAGTACCCATAATTTCAATGTGCATCTCTATGCATATAATCATCACATGATTATCCATTGACAATTATACTAATTATTCTCTTAATAATTAGGGACGGAGATTATTATAAACAAATATACAAAACATATAATAATCAAATGATAAACATTTCATATAATAATAAATAATTCAACACATAAGTCTATCAATCATAGGCCTAGAGCATAACACCAACAAGTTTTAGCGCACAAGCTCAATAATACAATTACTTTTACGAGTAAAACACATACACCGACACTTCTTGTAACTAATGTTAGTTGTATCATTTCAATGACAGTGTTAATGTTTTTGAATGTCATTATTACTGTTTTTTAGTGTCAAGTAAATGCACTGGCACTCCTTATTACTAATGCTGACACTCTTTACAAAAATACCGCCGCATCTTTTGAAAAGAAGTGTCAATTATTTACAAAAATGTCACCGATCCAGTTCAGACCGGTTCAAAAACACATTTTTTCTAACCTTTAAAAAAATGCGTTTTTCATGAGACGCACTATTTCTATTTGATCAACTAAGTTGAATTTAGACCAATATTCAAATATTTAATGATAAATTACTTATTTTTATGGAAATTTAAAAATAGTTAAGAATAGTATTTATATCAATGTATCAATAACCATTTTTAGAATAACTATCAGTACACCCGTGCGATGCACGAAAATAACATAATTTATCTTAAACCAAAATTAGTACAACAATATATATAATCAAATACCATCTAAAATTAAAAAATATAATATGAAATAGTGATATTTAACGTAAATATAGAAAAATAAATAACAAAGAAAACAACAGCAAATACGATTATGTAAACAATTTCCCCTAACTAAATATCACCACCGAAAGATGAGATTACATACCTGAATGTCACTAACGTACTATATAACATACACACTTCCTACAACTAACTCCATTTAAAAAAAATTAAGATTCATTTCTATATAACAATTTATCGGATATTGTTTGTTAAGGTGAGGGATGATTTGGTAATTGCCCTTAGAAATATATAATCCACCCGTATCAATGCACTAAAGTATTTCTTATTTGCTAAAGGAATTGTGTCCAAACAATATATTGAGCTGGTCGTTTAAGTCTTTTCGTCTTAAATTTTAAGGTCTGGAGTTCAATCCTCCCGTTGGCTAGAATTGAATCGAAAATATTGGTTTAAGTTAAAGACATACTCCCTCCGTCCCATATTAAGTTACTCGTTTACTGTTGAGAACGGAAAATAAGGAGTGAATATATATAATGTTATTAAAGTAGGAGTTGTGAGTGGGTATGAGAGAGAAAGTGGGATAGAGAATAGTAAGTGAATAGTTACTGTGAGTATGACAAGTGGGTCCCATGAATAAAGAAGTATTAAAAAGTTTCTTTTTTAAAAAAGTGTGACTTTAAAGTGGGATGTTCAAAATAGCAAAAGGGGTAAGGTATTATGGGATGGAGGGAGTATATATTAAACCAATGAGCATTAGTTTATAAATAATAAACGAAAAAGGGAACCCATTTTTTTTATATAACCCAAAATCCCAATTTTCCCGTCCCCAAAAAAGATCAATTTTTAATTCGTAAATTAAAACTTTTAATTTTTTTTGCAACTCTATATATAGAGAGATGTTAATAAAAAAAAAAAAGTGAAAGCAATAAATTGTAAACTTCATATCTCTCCCCCTCCCATACCCCCACCCCTATCCACCTATCATAAATTCATCTATCTCCCTAAATTTTGCAAATGTCTCTCTTCTCTCACATATTTATTACTGAAAAATTATATCCACATTTTGTTAACAATTTTTATTATCAAACGACAAGTCATTTGCATTCACAATAACATAATAGACGACACTCGACAAACGTCGAAAGCTCAACTCAAACAATAATAGTAGGTCTATCTTTCAACTTACAACAAAGATTATTACAATCAATTACAGGAAAAAAACATCACATAATAGATTTTATCTTCTTAATATATGTACTGGGACACCAACACGGAGGTCCTGGGTTCGACTCCCCCCAGTGGTTAGAGTGGATGATTATCCCTCCCTAGTTAAAATTAGGCGCCTCTGGGGTGGAGATTTTAAGAAAATTTCAGAGAATTGATGGACTTGTTAGTAAATTGACTTACAAAAAAAAAAAGGGGGCTTGACTCGAGGTGGGCAAGCCTCAAAAAAAAAAAAAAAAAAAAAGATTAATCTAATTTCACCTCTAAAATATTTCATATCTACTCCCCACTTAATCAATTATACATACATAATTATCTTAATCGTTTGAAAAGAGAAATATATTACGTATAAATCTAATAGCGACTTAAATAAATAAATAATTTTTTTTTATTTTAAATGATTGACACTCTATATATGTAGAGATATTTAATTTCAACTTTATATATGTATGTCATAATTCAGAAAAAACATCCTCTCATCAATATACCAATCAAATTATTAATTTCGTTAAGAAATAAATAAATAGCATTTATTAGTATAAGAACAATAGTAATAATAAATAAATATCATATTTGTTTACATTAACTCATCATTAACTTATTTAAGAAGAAGCAACGAAAAGATCTACCCCATAATTTTGTCAAGGAAGGAAGCAAAGGAGGAAATCAGAAGCTCACAGGAAGTTAAAGAGTGTTTCTCTCTATAAAAGCTCAAATCAATAGCAAAGAGTGATAAAAGATTATGAAGGAAAGGAGCTTTCGTATTTATAGGCTCAGGATGGTTTGGGTTAACATGTATTAATGAGCCAGACCAAATTCTCTCGTTTACTGAACAAGCGGGGTTTAAATTTTGAATTTATGACGATTAGCATTTATGGCGTCTTTTTAAATTCGCAAAATGCCCCGTCCGTACCTGACACGCGCTGACGTTTCAACAACCCATGGCCCCCCATTCCTTACCAGGGAAGCTTCCCAAAGCTTCCACTAACTTTCACCAACACAGTACATGTGTAACGCCATGTGCCCCTAGCAAGGAGTCTTTGCCAGAAACATAACAAAAATTCACAACACTTTTGCCCGCGCCATTGACTCAGTTCTCAGATCGAGATCTATATATGGCTTCTCGCCCTCTCGAAGCAAGGGGCTACTGATGACTCTCGACCCTTCAGGCCGGGCCTAAAATCACTCTAGTGTGAACTTATCTTCCAAATCAAGTAAGTTGAGGAGCTTCAGATTGACTTCATCCCAGACCGCGATATTAGCGGTCTCATCCAGACACCCGGTTTCTAACTTGTGGATCACGATTCCATACGAGTTTCAAAATCAACTGCAGATCTGTCCTTGTCGCATTAAATGGAGGCTAAGACGACCATTACGCGCATTGTGGCGCCGAACTAACTGTCACATGCTATCCTGTCCTTCGTCCTTTCAACGACATCCACTATAGTAGCATTGTCCTTTGTTCGTACTTACTTATCAGAACTCGCATGTGTCTTAGGTCAAGACAAAGAGCTAATCCCTCATTGTTATCACATATTTGTACTGATGGTACTACTAACTTGGATTGAGCGTGAAGAAATTAACAATACGTATTTATGTGTTGAATTGTTCTTCCGAATTGGTCACTCAAAATGCTCAACGGTTGAGATCATACCCAGCAGATCTCTCTCTACACTATAAATATTTTCCCTTATTCTCTAAGGCAAAGTAAGTCACATTATCTAAACCCTAGCACACACACACACCAAGACATTTCAAGTCTTATTCTCAATTCATATACCTCAGAGATCTTACTCTCACACCCGAGTGCCTGAACCGGAATCAACTCTGACTTGATCTCTAATGAATACTTATTGTTTGTGTTGTGTTATAGGTTCGGATTATACCAAGTTCATTATCATCAAATGAGACCCCAAAAATTGTGAGATCGTCACAACACAAATGCACTTTCCTTCCTTAAAAAAACAAATTCACTTTAACTTCAAGGCAAGATGAAAGTTTATTGGATTTAACCCCTCACTCTTAAAAATGAGATTGGGAATTTTTTCTTAGAAAAAAATTGACTTCGGCGATGAGTATTATTCTTAGAAAGATGATAATTTTTTGGACAAGTTATAAATGAGTACTTTCTCCCATTCCATTTTGATATTTTATTACAAAAGATACAATGCTAAAAAGGATTTTTTTATATTTGTTTATTAATGAGACCCATTTGTCATACTCACATCATCTATCACTTACTATTCTCATCGACCCCACTTTCTTTCTCCTACTTCACTTTTTCATCCTCACAATACTTACTCCACTACATATTTTCTTTATTTTTTTTATGCAAATCCTATTTTATATCTTTTGCAATAAAACGGAGGGAGTATATTTTAGAAAGATGAATTTATACACAAAATAAATTAAAATAACATGGAGTATGAGGCAATCCGTATTGTTTTCTACATATGCAACCTTGCTTTCATTCTTACCTAGTTAGCTAGGAAACTAAATTAATTACATAAAGGAAACCCTAGTTATAATAAATATTCAAATAATTAAACATATTAATCCTAATCTAATTAACCCAACCATGAATCCATCTCCTTCCCGGATTCATATTAACCATAATAATAATAAAATAAAAAAACATTCCCTTGCTTTATATATATATATATATATATATATATATATATATATATATATATATATATATATATATATATATATATATATATATATATACTCCCTCCGTTCCACGTCCACGTGAATGCAAACTGCTCAAAATGAAAATAAATTTATTATTTTATATTCACCCTACCCCACCCACTCATTCTCTCTCTTCATTTCCTACCACACAATTTATTCAACCAACTCCACTCATTCTCTCTCTTCATTTCCTACCACACATTTTCATTATCTTAATAATAATTCTTAATTATCGTGTCCGAAAAAATAATCCACAATGACGAGGGACGGAGGGAGTATATATATATATATATATATATATATATATATATATATATATATATATATATATATATATATATATATATATATATATATATATATATATTTATATATATATTCCCTCCCGTCCCAATGAAAATGATACTTTTATTTTGACTAAGTGTAACTTTGACCAATAATTATATAAAAAATAATGATCCTAATAAAAATTTAAAAATTGTTATTGAAAGTATTATCAATCGTGATACAATAATAATTTTTAAAGTTTTATTGGAATCATTATTTTTTATATAATTATTGGTCAAAGTTAACACCCCTTTAACTAAAAGTATCAATTTTGGTGGGACGGAGTAGTATATATATATATATATATATATATATATATATATATATATTAGCTAGGCTCCCTACACTCTCTTTTACAAAAACCCAACTAAAAAGGAAGAAAATGTCTACCGTTTTCACCTTCCGTTACTGCGTTAGATGCTGCTGTTTCTTCATCCCAACACATATCTCCCCCACCAGACCACCCTCTACTGCCAGTACTGCCATGCCTCAAGCCGCCTCTCCGACACGCCACCACCACCGCCACCACCAACTCCGGCCGCCATATTCTTCATCAACACTCTACAAAAGGACAAACTTGTCGTTAGCCGTTGTATTCTGAAACAACTGACACTACAAGGAAAACCGGATTTAGAGATGGAAATTTAGAGACGGACGAAATCTGTAGCTAATTTGGCGACAGATTAGAGACAGAACCAAAAATCAGAGACAGATTCGGATTTCGTCTCTAAATTAGAGACGGATTCAGATTTCGTCTCTAATTCAGAGACGGAATATGAATTCGTCTCTAATTCAGAGACGGAATCTGAATCCGTCTCTAATTTAAAGACGAAATCTGATTTCGTCTCTAATTTAGAGACGGATTCAGATTTCGTCTCTAAATTTTAGAGACGGGTTTTGTATCCGTCTCTAAAATAGAGACAGATTCAGAATCCGTCTCTAAATTAGAGACAGGTTAAGAATCCGTCTCTAAATTAGAGACAGATTCTCTCTAAATTTCCGTCACTCTCTCTGTTTCTCTCCCCATTTCACTCCTCTTTTCTCTCTCTCTCTCTTCTCTCTTCATTTCGAATTTCGAATTTCCAAACCCAGTTGAAGCTACCCACCGTTTTCTCTCTCTCATTTCCAAACCCAGTTGAACCTCGGTAGGAGCCAATCGAGGAGTAGGTGGCAAAGCAGCGGCAGATCCGGCGACACCAGTTGAACCTCGGTATGAAATTGGGTTTGGTTTTTGAGTTTCTGTTTTTCGATTTTCGATTTTCGATTTGATTGATCTGTTTTTCGATTTGTTTTCCGTTGTTGGGTTTGGTTTAATGGTGGTGAATCTGGTTATGGTGGCGAATCTGGTGATGGTGTTCTTTGGTGGATTAGACGGTGGGTGTTCTTGGTGGTTGTGGCCGTGAGGTTGTTGTTGGTGGAAGTTTGTGAGGACTGTTTGAGTATAAAAGAAGTTTAGGGATCAAAGTGTAATTATGAAATATCAAGGACTTATTTTAGATTAATAAAAATTAAGGGACTGATTTGAGAATAAGAAAAAATAAGGGACTGATTTAATATATATTTAAAAATATATATTAATATATTTTAAATATATATAAAAATATATATTAATATATTTTAAATATATATATATATATATACATGAACATACCAAAAGTGCCGAGTTGGGCCAAGCAAGTAAAGCCCAATTACATCCAGCTTTGACTATCACATTCTAAATAGGGCTGGCCCAGTCAGAGCAAGGCCCAAAGCCCATCTCAAGCGACAGTCGACTAAGCCCATGGTCCGACCTACAGGTCCCGACCTAACTTAGTCCGACCTCATGATCCATGCTACAATTCGGGTACGAACCATGCTCTACCCGACAGTCAGGTCGACCACTCCACGAGTGGCGACCTCGACCTAAATTAACAAGTGACGACTTGATACTCGCAGGCGTATTCGGTTGAACTATTCTCGTAACCATATCCCTACAAATCGTGGACGCATTACTAACACGTTCACATGACCGAATAACCATTTGCTATAATCTCGGAGGACATGTCTCCTCACCAAAAATACATTACTCTTGCCTATAAAGACTTCGTCACTACCAACGGTGCAAAGGTAATCGCCATTTTGTTATCGAATTCATTATTCTATACATTTTTGAGCTATAAACAACGGTAATCTTACTCACGCCCGAGCGTCTTCGCCGAGACACATCCGGCTAGTCGTGGGTTCTGCTTTTCAGGTCAAGGAGCCAGGTGATCGGTCTGCCCGCACGTGGAGGAAGATTGATAAGCACATTTCCTGCAGATCGGTTTGGTTCCATTGCCGGAAAGTGCTTTAGACTTGACTTCGAAAACTCCATCAAACCCGCAACAATGGTGACTTCGAAGGACACGTATCCGAGGCTTCACTTGGGCACGATGAAGTGAACAACAACAACAATGCAAACGTTGGAAATGCAGATTTGCCTCCTCCTCCCCCTCCTCAACGACATCATGCTAGGGCGACACGCTCTAACGAGCGTGGGCGATGGCGAGGATTGCCGATGCAAGGAGAGAAAAGCGTCCTATGGAAGGACAAGGAGCTCCACCTCACCCAAAACGCATAACCGGGCGTGCTAATGTGGGAAGGCGAGTGTCCCTCCACTAATCCATGAGCAAGAAAGAAATGATGCCGGAGCGAGCCCGCATTCTCGCCGACTTAATAGCCACGTGGAGGAGGCGTAACAGTGCCGACATACGCCCGAGAGAGTGGCACCCGCTCGGGTTTCTATTGGGCAACAGCCAGGAGTGCTAGGCCAAATGAAGGTGTGGGACAGAACGGCGGAGACGTAATGGTACGTCGAGCTCCCACTATAGTTCATGTGCCGAGTAATGATTTAAGAGCTAGCCTCAATGTAAACAGAGAGCAGGAGGCTCAATCTGATTTGAGGACTCGGCAACGGCCAATAGAAATGTACATGTTTCCCAAATGTAACACGAGATCGGGGTCTCAAAGAGACAGAAATGGGCATAGGTCGCCCGCGAGAGGGGAAAGGCGCAGTCGCCACATGGAGATCACAGGCGCAGTCGCCGTCTGCCTGGCCGAGAGGCGCAGTCGCCTCAAAGAAGTAATGTACATAGATCTCCAATAAGATCGTAAAGGACCAATTCTCACAGGGGACGAAGGAGTAGGCAGTGACTCCCCCGAAGTGAAGGCCAGAGGTCCAACCGCCGCTCCTCCAGGAGATGAGAGACCCGATGCCGAGAGAATGGTTGTTGATGAAAAGAAATTTGAGCAATGGGAGGAGGAGAAGAAAAAAGAGACGGGAAAGGTTGAACGAATTGACTTTGCTCTTCGACCTTTTCCAAAGAAATCAGAGATAGTCGACCTCCTCCTACTTTCGTGTTGCCTCTTCGGGAGAAGTACTGGGTCGACAAATGCCAGGAGCCACATATCACATCTGGAAGCCACTATGTGTTTTGTCGCCAATGAGGACGACAACATGTGCAAAGCTCTCCTAAGCACACTTACCGGGGCAGCCTTAACTTGGTTCAATGGTTTGGCCGCCGGTAGTATCACCACTGGGCATGCTTCGTAACAAAATTCTTAGACCGCTTCTCGATCCGCAGGAGCTCGGAAGATAACCGTCACCGATCCGAATAACTTGGTGCGGGGTAAGAATGAAAGCTCGATGAGCTATTTCACCAAGTTCAAAGAAATGGTGGATAAGATAGAGGAAGACCTCATGCGAGAGAGGTAATAAATTGCTTCCGAAGTGGTATTTCCTCGAAGACATGGACTACGAGCTCACGCCCGAACGGTCACAACTCGACAGGAGTTGTTTGAAAAGGTGTATAACGTCGCTCTTGCTGAGGAAAGGAAAGAAAAGAAGAATGGTAAGAGCCCCAAGGTTGAAGTCGCTGACGATAAAAAAGACTCCAACAAGAATGGGGGGAACAATAAAAATGGAAAGAACAGAACTAGGGCGACAGAGAAGGTGCCCGAAGCTTTCACTCCCCTCACGGTGAGTCGAACGGAGATTTTGAACGCTGTTGAACTGGCTCCTCCAGTCCCAATGAATCCAGGCAACAAGTTTAGGAGGGACAACAGCAAGTACTGCGACTACCACAAAGACACTGGTCATCTCACAGAGGATTGCTTGGGATTAAAGCGTATTATCCAGAGAATGGTCGACCAGGGGAGACTCGAAGCTTATGTGAAGAGACCTCAAGCTGGGGGAGGTGAGCACCGACAGTGGACAACAAGGACCTAGGCACCTAGGATCGAACCTCGGGGGTCATCATCAACAAGCAAGCAACACGGCCATCAAGCACAAGATATTCCAGCTTAATAAGGCCCCACGTGCCTCCAAGGAGAGAAATAAGAGATGAGGCGATCGCCTTCTACCCCCACGAATTGGCAACAAATATGGCGGCTAGGGAGCAGGTTCTCGTCATCCCAGTCTCATTGATGGATGTCAGACGTGGACGAGCGTACTCTTAGTCGACACGGGGGCTCGCAAGGATATTTTGTTTTACAAAACTTTCAAGGAAATGGGCCTTAATGATGAACAGCTGGAGAGATATGATGGCAGGTTGGAGGGCTTCACCAACCACCGAGTTGATGCTAAAGGCCAGATAGTGCTCGACGTCGACCTAGGCCAAGACCCCTCAGATTGTCTCGAAGGTACAATTTATCGTAATTGATGTAAATAGTGACTATGCCGCCATACTTGGAATTCCCGGACAGTCGCTCTTGGAATGGTAGCATCAATTCCTCACCAACAGTAAAGTTCCCCACACCGCTGGAGTGGGTTGCGTACAAGGCACGCCTCGTGCTTATCTCGGATCATGTTCTAAGAGAAAGAAAGAAAAGGGAGCTAGAGATTGAGACCGCCGATGGTTACTTGAAGCCGTCTCGCCGCCACCAAAACTACCCGATCGTCAACAATCACCGACGTGGTAGAGTCGACCTATCGCTCAAATGACGAGGTCACGCTTGAGTCGACACGTCACTCTAACACCACCGAGGTCGATTCGTATGTAGTTATGGTCGATCAAGTCGTCATAGGAGACCTATGCCTCCAGATAGACAATAACTCTGGGGCCCCTACCAACAAGGTTGCGTGCAAGCTTCGATGATATGATAGCCGAGGAGGCTCCACACTTGGGAGCCGAGGAAAGACAAAAGGTCGTGGAGATCATAGTGGAGACTCTACAATTCGTAGATGGACCGCAGCTAGAAGCCGTGGATGAGCTAGAGTCGTAATCACCAACCCTTCTTACCCCGATCAAAAAATTCAGATTGGGAAGCAGCTATCGCTGAGGAGCGAGCGTAAATCATCGAGCTACTCAAAGAAAGTAATGATGTCTTTGCATGGAGAGTAGAAGACATGAGGGGAATCAAGGAGGAGGTCGCCGTTCACAGACTGGAAGTCAACCCGACCATAAAACCGAGACCCCAAAAGTTGAGAAGTTTTGCTCGCGACAAGGAAGAGGCTATCAAAGCAGAGGTACAAAAACTTTTGAGTGCAGGTATAATCAAAGAGGCCACTCATACAACGTGGTTGGCCAACGTGGTCATGGTGAAGAAATCGAATGGCAAGTGGCGGATGTGTGTCGACTTCACTACTCTCAATCTAGCTTGCCCAAAGGATAGCTATCCTCTTCCTAGAATTGACAAGCTTGTTGATTCCATTGCTGGTCATTCTACTCTCGCCTCTCGGATGCTTACTCGGGATACCACCAGATAAAGATGCACGAGGATGACGTAGTGAAGACGGCATTTCAGGCAGCTGGAGGCATCTACTGCTATAATATGATGCCTTTTGGATTGAAGAATGCAGGAGCTACATATCAGAGGATGGTGAACAAAGTCTTTGCCTCACGTATTGGTCGAAATATGGAGGCCTACGTTGACGACATGGTCATTAAAACTAAGGCCGGGAGTCACGTGGTCGACCTAAAGGAGACATTCGCCAATTTACGAGCAAACGACATGAAGCTCAACCCCCGCAAATGTGTGTTTGGAGTGGCAAATGGGCAAGTTCTTGGGATTCATGGTATCTCAAAGGGGCATAGAAGCTAATCCAGAGAAGATAAAGGCTTTAGTCGACATGAAGGCTCCCACCACTATCAAGGAGATGCAAATGACTTAATGGAAGGGTAGCAGCCTCTTGGTCGCTTCATATCAAAGTCAGCAGAAAGGTCTCTCCCCTTTTTCAATGCATTGAGGGGGACGAAAAGTTTTGACTGGACGACCGAATGTCATTAGTCGTTCCAACAGCCTAAAGGATTACCTCGCTACTCCACCCTCGCTAAGTAGCCCGACCACCGGAGAGACTTTGTTTGTATACCTATCTCGCGGAGACAAGTCAGCTGCAGCAGTTGTTGATTAGAGAGGAGGAGGGGCTTCGTAAGCTCGTGTACTATATCGCAAAGCATTATCGATGTGGAAAGGTGTATTACAACGCTGAGAAAGTCGCTTATGCTCTAGTCGTAGCTTCAAGAAAGTTACGGGCCTATTTTCTGGCTCATCCAATCGTGGTTCTTACCAATGCTCCTTTAAGAAAAATACTGCACAAGCCGGAGAGTTCAGGTCGACTACTCAATTGGTCAATTGCCCTCACTGAATTTGACATTGAGTATCGACCTCGAAAGGCGTTGAAGGCTCAAGCTCTAGCTGACTTCTTGGTCGAGCTTACGTTCACCAAGGAAGATGACGAGCAGCGAGCTCCAAAAGAAAAGGGCAAAGGGAAAGAGCCAGAGTCACAAGTCGCCATCACTCTACCCGTCGATTGTTGGAAGGTCTATTCAGACGGGTCAGCAACCAAAAATGTCAGTGGAGCTGGAATTGTCTTGGTCGAGCCAGAGTCTGGGACTGTTTACGAGGAATCGCTAAGGTTCAAATTTGACGCTTCCAACAACCAAGCTGAATATGAAGCCTTGATTGCAGCTATCGAGTATGCCAAGTGTTTTGGAGCGACTAAGATCATGGCTTACTGTGATTCGCAGTTGATAGTCAACCAGGTCAGAGGCGAGTATGAGGTGCTCAGTGCCACATTGATCAAATACTGCGACCTGGTGAAAGAACTGATAAAGGACTTAGAATTCTGGGAGATTCAAAGGATTGGAAGAGAAGATAACGAGCTGGCCGACCTCCTCTCGAAACTTGCTACTTCAGATGAGCCACATGACGAGCCCATCTCCTTCCTCGAAAATCCAGCTTATGAGAGGGTAAAAATTCAGTGCATAGATGATCCCTCAAGAAATTGGACTCAGGAGAAGTGTTGGATTGAGGAAATGAAAGCATACCTAGAAAATGGAGAGCTGCCAGATGACGAGAAGAAGGCTCGAGCTATCAAAAAGAAAGCTCCAAGGTATGTCATTCAAGGAGGCGACCTGTTCAGGAGATCTTATACTAGGCCATTGCTAAAGTGCATCCATCCCCAAGAGGTCGCCCTATTGATACACGAAGTGCATAGTGGAATTTGTGGTGGACACCCGGGGGCCAGGACTCTTGCTGACAAGTTAATCACATTGGGATACTACTGGCCACACATGAGAGCTGACACTCACAACTTTGTTCAGCAATGTGATCAATGCCAAAGGTTTGCCAACCTTCCCCATGTGCCTACAACAGAGCAGACTCCTGTGATCGCAGCTTGGCCATTTGACATGTGGGGCGTCGACCTGATTGGACCCTTCCCTCCCGCCCGAGGAAACTGCAAGTATGTGATAGTGGCCATAGATTACTTCACCAAATGGGTTGAGGCCAAACCACTAGCTCGCATCACAGAGGAGAATGCTATTAACTTCATACACGACTTCATTTGGTGTCGGTTTGGTTTTCCTCGAGCTATAGTGTCTGACAATGGGTTACAGTTCTCCCAGACTTTCGAAACAGAGATGAAGCGAGTGGGAATCAAACATTGGAAATCCTCTGTCGCCTATCCTCAAGGAAATGGGCAAGCCAAGCAAAGAAATAAACTTGTTCTATCTTCGCTCAAGACTCGGGCTCGTAGGTCGACGAAACAATTGGTTGGACGAACTCCCTTGCTCTTCGGGGCGCTCGTACAACCACTGGGGCCTACGGGGAAACCCCTTTGCTCTCACATATGGGTCGAGGCCACGGCACCCGCCGAGCTCGATTCCCTACGGCTAGAGTGACCTTCTTTGATCAAGAGCGTAATGACACCAACAGTTGATCGACTTGGACTCGATCGACGAGAAGCGAGAAACAAATTACCTCCGAATGGTCAATTACAAGCAATGGACTAAAAGTTATCACGACAAGAAGGTCAAGGCAAGGTCTTTCCAAGTGGGAGATTATGTATTGAGAAAGATTGAGGCAACGGGTAGAAGGACCCACAGAACAAGCTATCTCCTAATCGGGAAGGTCCCTATGTAGTCACTCGAGTCGTCAAGGAAGGAACCTACATGATAGCTCATCTCGAGGTGACGAGTTGAAGCACCCTTGGCATGCTACTCACCTCATCAAATACTACTTCTAGTTTTCAATTTCAAAGTTCAAGTTTGTGTTAAAGCTAGTTTCGAATCGATGTAAGCATGATTCCTACTTCAATAAAAAGTGCGGTTCATTCCATCAAACATAGTGTTACCCCAATCCCAATGAGCTCGACTCTTAGTCGCCTTAAATTTAACAAGCTCGATTCTTGATCGCCTTGTTCATTTAACAAGTCCGACTCTTAGTCGATTTCGTTCCAACAAACTCGACTCTTAGTCAGCTTGTTATAATAAGCTCGATTCTTAATCGCCTTATTTAATTTAACAAGTCCGACTCTTAGTCGACTTCGTTCCAACAAACTCGACTCTTAGTCGCTTTGTTATAATAAGCTCGATTCTCAATCGCCTTATTTAGTTTAACAAGTCCGACTCTTAGTCGATTCGTTCCAACAAACTCGACTCTTAGTCAGCTTTGTTATAATTAGCTCGATTCTTAATCGCTCTACTATTTTAACAAGTCCGATTCCTAATCGACTTCGCTCGAGTAACTCGACCCTTGGTCGCCTTAAAAGTTTGAACAAATAAGTCATTGCTCTACTAAATCTAACTCGACACCTACCTCTAAAGCATATAACATGCGTAAAAGAGAAGTCAGTTACGATTAAACACAATTAAGTCTCCCAAAGTGGGCTAAGACTTAGGCAAAGACAACGTACAAAGTATCATGCCTCCCAAAAATAGGGCCAAGGCATACAAGTATTAAAAACAAAAAAGCAAAAATGTTTGGAGCTTGTTCGATTACAATAAACCATTAAAATCAAAGTCTATTCGTAAGAAACGCCTTCTATCGACCGGCGACTGACGTTGGGTCGACTCTCGCCCGATCACCCACGTAGATGGCTCACCAATAACATTTTCGGGCCCGATAAACCACCTTCCGTGAGTCACTGATTGTAAACTTTGGGGTCTCCTCGTCAAAAGCCGAATCCTCATAATCATCGAGCTCACCAAGATGGTGTTAAAATTAACCTTTTCAACAAACTGGGGTCCCAAGGTGATGCCTCTCAGCCTTCATCATCTTTCTTTATAAGTTCCAAGTCATTCTCATTGTATGGCACCAAAGGGTGGCCTTGGCGAGCCGTCGTGTTATAAGGATCTTCGTAAGCCCATTGAGCTAGCTGTTCGATCGATATATTGACAGAGGGATCTACTATTATACGTCGAGCCATATGAGCCCGACCTACATGGAAGAACCCCCTAGCTTCTTCGGTAATATGGGCGTGCATCATCACTATCTTTATATGCCTTGACAAAGATCCTCCTTTGCAGCCCTCACAAAGCAGCTAGCCTAGGTCCACCCCCATTGAGTTCGAGCGGCATCCAACTCTTCTTGTTTCTTGGCCAAAGTGACGGGCACCTCCTCCAACCGTTGAGTCGCCAATGCCGATCGCCAGCCTAGCCTATTCTTTTCCTCCTCGAGGGCGGCGAGTTCCTTGGTAGCTTCTCCAAACTTGCCCTGTGCTTCTTCTTTGGCCTTTATTTCGTTGTCTTTAACAAGCTTCAAAGCTTCATACGAGCCGTCTAAGTCTCGAGTGCTCTTCCTTCAAGTTTTTGAGCTCCTCCTTCAACGTAGCGTTGGCTTCTTTCAGCTTCCCCACCTCGGCATTCTCCTCCTCCAGCCTTCTTCAACTCCACATTTTTCTTTGCCAACATGGACTTGGCTAGCTTCTCCGCTTCCTCGCCAGCCTTCCAAGAAGTAGTAGCCAGTCAATCATGGCAAGAGACTCAAAGGAAGAGTGGGAGGAAGAGGTTAGATCTGAGAGACACGAAGGGAGGCATGGAACAAGCGAGCAAAATAAAGTTAGCAACACAAGAAATTGCCAAAGAGTTACCTCTGAGGAAGCTAGCCCGACCCTAGCTCTGCAGGCTTCTGGAGTTAGAGGTTTTTAGTGAACTCCATAATCAAATCCCGGTCGCACCCTTCCGACCACGGCCCGTCCATACTCCAGCCTCCGGATACTCCCTGGCTAAGCGCTTGATCTCGGTTAAAGGAGCCACAAAGACTTAGCTCGTCAACACGAGACCGGATCAGCCAAGATAAGAAACCCGGACAGGGAAGGCTGGGGACTCCTAACTTCATTCTCCATCGGCTCGTTAGCATCGACCTGATCAGCTGTCGAGCTCATCTTGGTTTTCCCAATCTTGATTTTCTTGCTTAGAGGGGCCGTATCATCATCATCATCCCCTCATCATCTAACTCGATCACAGCGACTTTGCCTTGGGAATTCTTTTGGTTTTGGATTTGGTTTTGGGTTGATCACGAGCTCGGTCTTTCTAGCCTCCTTAGCCGGCTCAACAATTTGGTCTGATACATTGGTTTCTTCCGGCCAACCTCTTCCATTTCCCGGGCGACGTCTACAACTCGTTCCCCTCCAGTTCCTCTAGGTTCTCCTCCATTGGTATAGAGTTAACGGGTCCACATCTACCGTCCGCAAAGTATCATGACGGAGAGCACCCTCTCTCTCCCTATGTTCTTCCGGCATTAGCCGCTCCACGCCTCCACTTGCTCTTCCTAATGTCAATGGTTCGGCCCATACTCGCTTCTTGCTCAGAGTTAAGACTACACCAAAATTGAAATGATCAAGGGTTAGGTCGACACATAAAATTTCTGCATACGAATAAAAAGTTCTATGTACGAATTAAATATGTGTGGACTGATTATTCTACATACGAGCAAAAAAGTTCTATGTACGAATCAAAGTCATAAATAAACAGTTAAGCAAAGGAAAGAGGGATCAAGGTACAAGGAATGGTCGAGTTCTTACCCCCAAAGTGTTCTACCCGCTCCTTACAATAGTTGCGCCTTCTTACAATGGTGGCACTCTTTCTCAAATCAATCGAGCTCCTCACGGGTGACCCAACTGATATCTCCGACATCTAACTACCGGCACCATGGGCACTACCTCTCCTTCACCAACCATCAATCCAAACTCTCGGATGAAGTTATTTTTGTTGGTTCCTAGAGCATCCCAACCGATAGCCCCTTTCTTGGTAAACTCCATCAACTTCTTACGTAAATCATTATGCCAATGAGGGGCCCAAGAGTTGTTCTCATCTACCCCGTTGTATCAAAGACTGGCAAGGGAAATTCCCATCCTCTTCTACTCTCCACCACCACCACGCAAGAGTTCCATCCACTAGCCTTGCCAGAAGATTGGCAAATAATTTGGGAGACTTTGGCTTGGAAGGAGTACTTATGCCATTATCCTTATCAAACTTAATGCTAAAGAACTCCTTAAACACCCTCATGCATGGCTCATATCCTAAGAACCTACAAACCATAATAAAGCAAACCAAGACTCCTACGTGTGTTGGCTCCTAGCCGAAGTGGCAAGGCATCGGTGCACTCCAAGAACTCGTTTATGAAGGGGTCAAGAGGTAATCTCAAGCCGCCTTCGAATTGGCCGTAGTAGAAAGCTACCTTGGTAGTTTCCTCCTCGTAGGTGTCCCCAAATTTGTTAAAGAAGTCCCCCTACTATACAGAGCAACGCTAAACTCCTTCCTATCAACATCACAAAAATCATATATCATGCTTAAGCGAGATGGATAATTCTCGCTTCCCTCTAGCCGGCCTTGGAGGAACGTAGCCTTTTTCATTCCCGCCCGCACTACAAAGCTGTTATCAAAGGCATCAACAATGCGCGGGCTTGATGAGGTCGAGGCATGAGCTCCACCTTGTGTCTCCATATCTCGTACAAGAAGAAGGGGAAACAGGGAATCAGCTTCTACATGAAGTCTCGTGGAGACCTAATCGATAAGCTAAGGGGCGACCTAGATTCCCTAAATCCAATTCTATTCCTAAGGAAAGAAGGTTTGTCGGGACCATGAATGTAAAATGTAGCAATATGATCGAGAAGCTCGTGAAAAGATGGAAGGACTCAATTCTTGGGTCATTCGTTCCTAAAGTACCTAAGTTCTCTCCCACAGTGCAAAGCCAACTCAAGCAAATTGCAAACCCCATCGGGTTAAAATTGAAGTACATTCCTCCATGGTCATCTCCCTCCACTCTCCGTTTAAATGTTTATAAACCCTACGGTTAACTTTACAATACCCATACCAAGCTCCGGTTCGTACTAAAGGTCCTAGCCATGGCGGAATCAAAGGAATAGCGTAAATTAAAGCCCTAATTTTAAAGAATGAGGAGAATACCTTTAGCAGGAAGGGAAAGCGGAACAATGGAGAGTGAAACACCGAGTTATAGAAGTCAATTTCCTTTATCACCGCCGTAATCACGTACAGAGTTCAGGGATGGCGAAAGTTGTAAATGGGGAAGGATTCTTGATTTTATAGTTCCTTGAATTGGAAAGGGCAAAGAGAAATTCAAAATTAATTTTCCTAATTAATGGTGGAAACAGTTTCCTAGACGGACTCTCAAACGTCTAAAGTGTAATCATTGCGAAAATCGGCGCTCCTACATCTCCACCGTTCATCACCTACGATCGTGATGTTGCCACGTCATCATGGTCGACCTACTTCCAAGACTAACATCGACCTGCGAGTGAAGCAATTTTCGTCACGGAAATCTTCTTAACTTCCAAGTCGACGAAGTCAACTCGAAAGTTGGGGGCCACTGAACATACCAAAAGTGCCGAGTTGGGCCAAGCAAGTAAAGCCCAATTACATCCAAAGATTGATTATCACATTCTCAATAGGGCTGGCCCGCCCAGCAAGGCCCAAAGCCCATCTCAAGCGACGCCGACTAAGCCCATGGTCCGACCTACATGTGTCCCGACCTAACTTAGTCCGACCTCATGATCCATGCTACAATTCGGGTACGAACCATGCTCTACTGGACAATGTCGACCACTCCACGAGTGGCGACCTCGACCTAAATTAACAAGTGACGACTTGATACTCGCAGGCGTATTCGGTTGAACTATTCTCGTAACCACATCCCTACAAATCAGTGACAAGCATTAACACGTTCACATGATCGAATAACCGCCGCTATAATCTCGAGGACATGTCTCCTCACCAAAAATACATTACTCTTGCCTATAAATACTTCGTCACTACCAACGGTGCAAAGGTAACTGCCATTTTGTTATCAGAATTCATTATTCTATACATTTTGAGCTATAAACAACGGTAATCTTACTCTCACGCCCGAGCGTCTTCGCCGGAGACACATCCGGCTAGTCGTGGGTTCTGTTTTCAGGTCAAGGAGCCAGGTGATCAGTCCTGCCACGTGGAGGAAGATTGATAAGCACATTTCCTGCAGCATCAATATATTTAAAATATATTAATATATATTTTTAAATATATATATAATTTTTTTTTAAAAAAAATATCAATTTAGCTACAGAAATATTCGTCGCTAAAATGGTTCGAAAATAAAACGAGAATTTAAATAGAGACGAAAAATTTGTCGCTAATCCGTAGACGGTCATATCTGTAGCTAATTTAGACACGGACATATCTGTCTCTAATTTAGAGACGGGCATATCTGTCTCTAATTTAGAGACGGCCATATCTGTCTCTAAATTAGAGACGGATATATCCGTCTCTAAAATAGCTACAAAATAGCGACGCCCAATTTAGCGACAAACCTGCACCCACGGAATAGCTACGGAACAAATCCGTAGCTAAACACGATTTAGCTACGGAATCTTCATTTTAGCTACGAAATTTGCCGTAGCTAAAATGAATTTTCCTTGTAGTGGGGTTTAATGGATCATTTATGTTTCAACAATTGGTATCAGAGCCTGGTCATATTCTAGATCAAGTTTGAGTATTATGAACAACCTTCATGTCTTATTATGCTTTTAAATTCTTGAAAAGATTCCATGTTTATCATGAGTTTTTGAATGTGATATGATACTCTAATTCGGTTTATAGAGTATTGTGTTAAATTCTAAATTCTAAATTTTGTTTTTTCTCAAAAGGCTTTCAATTCTTAATATAAAATTATCCCATTTTGAACATAGCCATCATCATTGGATGCGTTGTGATTTTGTTCAAATGCATAACCACGCATTTAAAAATGTGTTGTAAGTATGCAGATCTACTTATTTTGATTGAATATTGATTCACCATTAAGTTAAGAATTGATAGTCAAAATCTGGAAAATTTAATGTTCAGAGTCTGCTCAGCCGAGCGTACCCCTTGACTCGGCCGAGCACCCCATTTGTATCAGCACAACCTTTGGAATTAATTGAAAAGGTGGCATCCAACGGTCATGGTGCTCGGCCGAGCACCCCTAAGGACTCGGCCGAGCATCTCTAATGACTCAGCCGAGCACCCTAAGGACTCGGCCGAGCGTGAGGGATCAGAAAGGGATGTTTTCTGGAGACTTTTGCTCGGCCGAGCACCTTTATTGACTCGGCCGAGCATGACTCAGTTTGGCCAGATTTTCAATTTTTTCAATATTTTGCTTTTTTGGTCAATTTTCATTCATTATTTGAGTTAAATGTACATTAATTTGTGCCCTAAAGCATGATTAATTATATGCTTAAACAAATTTATTCATTGTTTAAATAAGATTGTTGCCAAAGTAATTTACGTTATTTAAATACAAATTTGTTAAACTGATGAATGTTCTTATTGATATGTGATAACATGCTTGTTTCCCAAAGGAGGCCTTGTTATTGACTAAGTATTTGCATTCATGGGGTAATAATTGAATAAAAAAATTTGGTTATTTTAAATACTTTGTACCATCCCAAAGGAAGGCGGATGTTTAAAATAAATTGTTTGTATTCTTTATTGCCGGGTAACAAGTAACTTAAACTTTAGGATATTTTTTATACTTGAACCGGCCCAAAGGAAGGCAAGTATTTAAAATATATTGTTTAGATTATTTGTTCACCCTAAGATGAATCAAATTATGAGTCAATTCGCAATCCAAAGATTAGTCTTGATGTCATATTGATTATCTTTTTATTTTGATGGAATTCATTTGATATAATTAATCATTGTGTAGATTCTTATATATGTTTTGTGTTTCATCTTGTTATTTTCCTTCAGATTTGGTTAATGCTTCATCCATAACTACTGCTATAAACAATACTCCCTTCGTCCCGTCCGAAAAGCCACAAAATGGACCTCGCACGCAAATTAAGGAAAGTGATGTAGGAAAGAGAAAACGTTTAAATGTTGTGAGTATGAAAAATTAAATAGGAGAGAGAATGAGTGGGAAGAATAGTTAGGAGAGAGAATGTTGTGAGTGTAAAAGTAAAGTAGGAGAGAGAATGAGTGGGTGGAATAGTAATAAAAACTTTCCTTTTTGGGAAAGTACCTTTTTAAATGGGACGCCCAAAATGGAAATTTGTGGCTTTTCGGGCGGGACGGAGGGAGTATACCTTTGCTAACTGGGACTAATTTTAAAACTTGGAAAAAGAAAATAACAATGATCTTAGGCTGTATGGACCTTGATCTCGCATTAAGAGAACCAAGTCCCGCCCCTCTTACTGACAAAAGCACTGCGGAAGAACGCTTAAGTCTAGAGAGGTGGAACCGTTCTAATCGCGTGAGCCTAAGTATCATGCAAAATGCAGTCCCGGAAACTTTTCTGAATAGTGTCTCCTAGGATGTTGGTGCTAAAGGTTTCCTGGATGCCCTAGAGAAACGCTTTGCAAAAAGCGAGAAATCGGAAACAAGTGCTACCTTAAGGAATCTTGTTTCCATGAGGTATAAGGGTACCGGAAACTTAAGGGAATACATAATGGAAATGTTTCACCTATCAGTGAAATTAAAAGCACTTAAGTTGGACTTATCGGAAGACTTGCTTGTGCATTTGGCTTTAATTTCTCTCCCTCCTCAATTTGGTCATTTTGAAACGACCTATAATTGTCAAAAAGACAAGTGGAATATTAATGAATTAATTTCACATGTGACGGAGGAAGAAGATAGATTGAAACATATAAAACCCGAAAGTGCCCATTTTGCATCTACCTCTTCTCGTGGGACAAAGAGAAAAGGGAAGGAGATTGCGGTTGCAACAAAGATGCCTAAGGGATCATTCAATGATCAAAAGGTGAAGAAATGCTTCTTTTGCAATGACCTTACGCACATGAAGAATGACTGCCCTAAGTATCGCCAATGGCGAATTAAGAAAGGTATGTCTTTTGGCCTTGTTTGTAATGAGGCAAATTTAGTTTCAATTCCTTCGTATACATGGTGGATAGATTCTGGTGCAACTACTCATATAAGTTCATGTATGCAGGGTTGCCTGAACTACCGAATGCCCAATAAAGATGAAAGATATATCTACATGGGAGCTGAAAAGCCGGTAAAAGTTGAAGGCATAGGGACCTTTAGATTATGTTTACATACTGGTTTTTATTTAATTTTGAATAATACATTTATTATACCGTCTTTTAGACGGAATTTGATTTCAATTACTGCCTTAGATCGGGAAGGATATTCCTGTCTCTTTGGTAATAATAAATGTGATTTAAATTTCAATTCAAAGTTCTTTGGTACTAGTACTTTATCTTATGTTGATAATCTATACTTGCTTGACACAGTCAATTCAATAAATGAGTCCCATAATAATGAAACTAATTCTCGAGACACAAAACGAAAATTTTCAAGTAAAAATTCTTTTACCTTGTGGCATAGGCGTTTGGGTCATATCTCTAAAAGGAGAATTGACAAGCTTGTGTCCGAGGGAATATTACACAAACTTGATACTCCGGAAAATAACTTTTGTATTGAATGCCTTAAAGGAAAATTTACAAACACTAAAGGCACAGAATCCATCAGAGCCTCAAACGACTTAGAACTTATTCATACGGATATATATGGACCGTTCACTACCCCTTCATGGAACGGTCAAACATATTTCATCACGTTCATAGACAATTTCTCTCGTTATGGATACATTTATTTGCTTCATGAAAAGTCTTAATCTTTGGACTTTTTTCAAGTCTTTTAAAGCCGAAGTTGAAAATCAACTTGGAAAGACTATTAAGAACGTTAGATCCGATCGTGGTGGTGAATACTACGGACAGAATGACGGTTCGGGAGAACAACGTCCGGGTCCTTTTGCTCCCTTTTTAGAAGAGTGTGGGATTGTCCCTCACTACACCATGGCGAGGAAACCCAATATGAATGGTGTAGCCGAGAGACGTAATAGAACCCTTAAAGATATGGTAAGAAGTATGATTTCTTGTACTTCTCTACCTCACTCATTATGGGGCGATGCATTGAAAATCGCAACTTATCTACTTAATAGAGCTCCTTCAAAAGCTACCGACAAAATCCCTTATGAATTATGGACGAATAAGAAACCGTCCTTAAATCATCTTCATGTATGGGGGTGTCCAGCAGAAGCTAGGCCTTATAGGCCTAATGAGGGTAAACTGGACCCTAAAACTGTTAGTAGTTATTTTGTAGGGTATGCCGAGAGATCTAGGGGATATAAATTCTATGACAAAAAAAACAGAACATTTTTTGAGACGAAAAATGCTAGATTTTTTGAGGATGTTGATTTTAGAGGGAAAAAATTGAATAGTAATTTTGAATTTGAAGAGTTAGAGGAGGAATCCATTTATATACCTCTTCCTATAGTTCCTATCGAAAATCAAGCACTTGTGCCTAAAATTCAACAAGAACATATAATTCAAAATAACATTAATTCTCCTATTAATGAACAACATGAAAATATTGATGAGGAAATTCAACACCCTCAAAATCAAGAAGAACCGGTGCCCTTAAGGAGATCTAATAGAGTAAGTAGGAGTGATATTCCGGATTATTATGATATATATCTTGCCGAGAATGAGGAACCGTTAGGTTTAGTGGGAGATGAACCAATCACCTTCCATGAAGCCATTAGTGATCCAAATTCTCATAAGTGAATTAATGCCATAAATGAAGAGTTAAAATCCATGAAAGATAATGACGTTTGGGATCTTGTCCCATTACCTAAGAATGTGAAACCCATTGGATGTAAATGGGTCTTTAAGACCAAAATGGATTCACAAGGTAATGTGGAAAGACATAAGGCTCGTCTTGTCGCTAAAGGATTTACTCAAAAAGAAGGTATTGATTACAAAGAAACATTTTCACCGGTATTCTCTAAAAATGCTTTTAAGATCATTATGGCATTAGTGGCACATTTTGATCTTGAGCTTCATCAAATGGATGTAAAGACAACTTTTCTCAATGGCGACATTGAGGAAACTATCTATATGAAGAAATCAGAAATGGTGACTGATTCGGATCAAACTAGTCAACTAGTTTATAAACTTAAGAAATCCATTTATGGGCTTAAGCAAGCATCTCGTCAATGGTACTTAAAATTTAACCAAGTTATTCTTTCATTTGGTTTTGAAATGCATCTTGGTGAAGATTGTGTGTACCATAAGTTCAGTGGGAGTAGATTTATATTTTTGGTCTTATATGTGGATGACATTTTACTTGCTAGTAATGATAAAAAAACTTCTTAAGGAAACTAAGAGATTTCTCTCAAACAAATTTGAGATGAAAGATCTTGGTGAAGCTTCTTTTGTATTAGGGATCCAAATACATCGTGATCGTTCATAAGGTATTTTAGGATTATCACAAAAGATCTGTATAGAGAAGGTATTACAAAGATTTAGCATGCAAAATTATAATCACATGACACCCCTGTCTCTAAGGGAGATAAATTCAGTCTAAAGCAATGTCCTAAAAATAATATTGAATCCAACTTTATGGAAGAAATCCCATATGCATCGGCAGTAGGAAGCTTAATGTATGCACAAGTCTGTACTCATCCAGATCTTGCTTTTATTGTTGGCATGATTGGTCGATACCAATGCACTCCGGGAAAAGAACATTGTGTTGCAGCCAAAAAGGTGATGAGATACTTACAAAACACAAAGAACTACATGGTTACATATACAAAGTCGGATCATCTTGAGATCGTTGGTTATTCTGATTCCGACTTTGTTGGGTGTCAAGATAGTCGGAAATCGACATCTGGTTATATCTTCACTTTGGCCAGTGGAGCAATTTCTTGGAGAAGTGCCAAGCAAACATTAGTAACTACTTCCACCATGAAAGCCGAATTTGTTGCTTGTTACGAGGCATCCAATCAAGCTATATGGCTGCGAAAATTCATTGAAGGACTGCGAATTGTCAAAAATGTTGAAAGACCTCTTAAGCTATATTGTGACAATCGGACAGCAGTATTGTACTCCAACAACAACAAAAGTTCATCTAAATCTAAGCATATAGATATTAAGTTTCTTGTTGTAAGAGAAAGAGTACAAAATGAACAAATAGAAATAGAACTTATTGGTACAAACTCTATGCTTGCGGATCCATTCACTAAGGCGTTATCTCCTTTAGTATTTCACGAGCATGTTGCTCATATGTGTGTAATGACTTTTGATAATGCTTAAATCAGTGGGAGTTTGTGTTGTTTTTTATTTCCTTGTGTTGATTTTTATTTATATTGATCTCATTTAGTTAAATAGGACTAGTTGGAGAATATATATATGCTTTCTTAATATATATTCATTAAATACTCCATGCTACATATCTATACTTAATCTATGTCATTTGGTTGGATATATATATGTGATTAATGTGGATTTAGTTGCGAATCAATTACAACGACTGCCCCTTTAGTCCCTATACTTATAAGACTAATGGACGAGATTGTATTGGATGACAACAAAAGTGCACATAAGGGTTGTCATTCATATTATAAATGATTTAAGGAATTCATTTAGTAAAAGATACATATTAATATTAATCCAAGTGGGAGATGTTAGAACATGGATTAATTAAATATGTATTATTCCATGTGTTATAATCATTTAATAATGTTAAAGTATAGACAAAATATGTAGAATTCCATTAGGTGTAAATATCATTAAATGATGTGTATAATGGTAACTTCACACCACTAACTTTATGAAAGGGTGTAGTCCCTAAATGAAGTGCCTCTTCTCTATCTATATAAAGGCTATCCATCAGCCATTTGAGACACTTTACATTCACCAAAAAATTCAGTCACAAATATTCTCTTCATTCATTAAGAAGAACAAAGTGTGGGCACTATCATTTAGAAGACTATCTCCCTACTCTCTCCTTTATTCAAGAACAAGATCAAGAAAACACAATGGATTCATCAGGTACACGCTTCTGTCTTCATCTTCTTCTCTTACTTAATCTAGTTGTGAGTCGGCTTAGAATTTAATGGATCATTTAAGTTCCAACAGAGGATATCATCATCAATTAATTGTCGTGCGGTCACTACTTTCATTCCTAGTGCATTGTCAAATGACTTAAGCGGAAAATAACTGTCCATTGTGTCGCCATGAGTTTCCTAGGGAGCCGAAGCCGGGCTGGCTCCTCATTTACGAGATCTGATGACGCCAGAAAAATCAGTCCCCCGGGGTGGCAAAAGTAGCGGAAACACGTCGGCACCTCGGGAAGAATCTGCAAAATAGCACCGTTAGGGGTGCGGGGGGTTGCCCCGCTATTACCCTCGGGCGTAAGAATCAGTCTTTGATTTGTGTATAAAACTTGTATACGGAAGCTCTTCTCAGTGAGAGAGAGCTGTGGAGAGAGTGAGTATGTGTTTATCATGAGAGAGAATGAGACTTACCTTTGCTTTGGAGGGTAATAGTATATATAGGGTGAGAGAGTGCTAATGTGGCACTTTATGAGGGGTCTCAATGTAAATATTTGGTATGTATATATATGGGATATATTTGACTGTATGGGACTGTATAAATGTGTATGTATAAATATACCGAAAAGTCAGGGCTCATCAATAGCCCCCTACTCCAAGTGATGATTATTTATGGTCGGAGCGAGGAGTACGATTTAGGTAGAGGCTGGCTTGAGTATATATTTATGGCTGGAGCTCGGAGCTCGCGGATTGGCTTGAATCACGGAGGCGAGAGCACAGGAGATTGAGGTCTTGGGAGAGAAGGTGGCAGCTAGGAGCTGCTTTTATCTCGGTCATTGAGACTGGGAAGTATTGGCACGATCTCATCGGACTACGGTCTGGATCTGCGGTGACTAGCCCCTGTTCGTCGGAGAGGGGAGAGAAGGTGGCAGCGACAAGCTGCTTTTATCTCGGCCACCTCTCTTGGAGTCACAGAGACTAGGAGTCACAGAGACTTGGAGTCACGGGGACTAGGAGTCACGGGACTAGGAGTCACGGGGACTAGGAGTCACGGAGACTTGGAGTCACGGAGGACTAGGAGTCACGGGGACTAGGAGTCACGGAGACTTGGAGTCACGGAGGACTAGGAGTCACGGGGACTAGGAGTCACGGAGGACTAGGAGTCACGAAGACTTGAAGTCACGGAGGACTAGGAGTCATGGGGACTAGGAGTCACGGAGGACTAGGAGTCACGAAGACTAGGAGCCACGGGGACTAGGAGCCATGGAGGCTAGGAGCCACGGGGACTAGGAGCCACGGGGACTAGGAGCCATGGAGGCTAGGAGCCACGGAGGCTGGAGTCACGGGGACTAGGAGCCATGGAGGCTAGGAGCCACGGAGGCTGGGAGCCATGGAGGCTAGGAGCCACGGGGACTAGGAGCCATGGAGGCTAGGAGCCACGGAGGCTAGGAGCCACGGGGACTAGGAGCCATGGAGGCTAGGAGTCACGGAGACTAGGAGGCAGCGATCTGCCGATAAACGCCAAAGATGGCCGAAGATTTCCGGATATAGGTGGGAGAGCACCATAAAATAAACATAGATCCCGGAGGTAGTTTGAATAGAGCTCTCGGAGATTCCCGAGAGTAGGCAAAGCGGGCACGTAGCCCGTGGATGAATATCCAATAATAAGAATGAGCGAGCCCCCGAGCTGGCTGTTGAGCTCCAAATATGCATAAACCTGCAGGTAGTTTCAAATATATTTGCCCGAAGGCTTATTGGCGCGTAAATACTTATTGGTCCGGCGGCTTTATAGAGTTTTTCTATTAGGATATCTGGCTTTGATATTAGTTTGTTGTTTGATCTTTGCCCGTAGGCTTTATTGGATTTTTGCCCGTAGGCTTAGGATTGGATCTTTGCCCGTAGGCTTATTGGATCTTTGCCCGTAGGCTTATTGGATCTTTGCTCGTAGGCTTATTGGATCTTAATTGCTCGTCTTTTAGGCTGTTTTGAGTGTTCGCAATTTTTGAGTACCTTGATACTTGCATTCTTGCTCTTTCTCCAGCGTTTTTGACTTGCAATTAAACTTTATACTCTCCTTCTGCGGTCAAAAGCTTAGTAGGCCCTTTGCCCGCATTTTTTGAGTTTTCCTAACTCTTTGTTCAAAATCACTTGGATTTCTCGTGAGAATTCGCCCCTATTCGTCTCGTGATCGCATTTGTTTGGCCTTTGTGGCAAACTTTGGGGCCCTAACCCCTTTGTCTGTTTGGCTTTGTAAAACTCTTGATCATCACATCCATTTACACTTATTCCCGGCCTTGTGGCGAAGTGGTGTAAGTCAAAAGCAGCCAAGGCAAGCTACCTTCATAGAGCATGCAGAGTGTGGCCGTGAAGCTATAGTCCGCGCAACAGTAGGTAGGAGCATATTTAGTATAGAGGCCCTTTAACCTACCGGCATCCGTATCCACTTATTGGTGGTTCACGCTTTTTGACCCTTTATTCAAAACCCCTTAGAGTTTTTTGTGAGGGTCTTGTGGCGATCATGTAAGCGGGCTTATATATAGGCCTTTGTTACATACGGGCATACGAGTAACGGCCCTAACGAGGACTTCTCACATTGGCGGAGGACAAGGGCCTTGGCCTTTGTCCTCGCTGGCATCTATATCCACTTATTCTTGGTGGTGTCACGTGGGCAGGACAGGGTATCCTCCCCGCGATCGAGTACGAATCGTAATGGATCTTTGTACCCATATAGGCTTGCGGATCGCGAGAGATCGTTGCGCATCAGTAGGTAGGAGCTCATATGTTGGCTCTTGAACCTACTGGCATCCGCTTGCGGGCATCCACTCTAGCTTTTGAGACTGGTGGGAATAACTTACGGATTGGCACAATCTTGGGTTTTAACCCTCTCCAATCCATGAGTTTCGCTTGGGTAGTAGGTTGTATGAACTGATGGTTGCGAGCACGAGCAAGGATATGCGAGCTTGAATTTGCCCGGTCAGTGGACCAATCTGTAGCGGGCAAGAGCAAGGATATGCAGGATGGTGGTGTAGAGTGACGAAGCTAATCTGAGCTACGAAGAGAACAAAGGTTATCTGAGCGCGGAGTGGTATCGAGCTAAAACTCTACAAGGCAAGGTTATGCCGAAGGCGACGAGCTACAATGAGAGTGCGAGTTATGCGGGGTTAGGCGAGCTCACCGAGAGCAAGATTATGCGGGTAGACGGGCCCGAGAGGCTCGAGTTATGCGAGGCTGAGAATAGGCTGGCGAGCTGCGAGCTGCAGAGCAAGGTTATGCGGGCGGAGACGAGCGAGTGTCTTTGTCGAGAGCCATTGAGATGTCTGCCGGGCACGGAAACGAGGTGTCGCGAAAGCGTTTGTGAGGCGGGAAGAATGCGAAGTGCCGTCCACGGAGACTTGGATGAGCGGGCATGATTTCGCCGGTGAGGGGAGAGAAGGTGGCGGCCAATCTTTGCACATCTCGATCACCCTTTTTGGAGTCACGAAGACTAGGATGAAGCGGGCATGATTTCGCCGGTGAGGGAGAGAAGGTGGCGGCAATCTTTTAGCACTTTTATCTCGATCACCCGGAGTCACGAAGGACTAGAGATGGCCTTGGGCATGATTTACCGCCGGTGAGGAGAGAAGGTGGCGGCAAATCTTGCTTTTATCTCGATCACCCTTTTTGGATCGGGAACAAAATTAGGATGGCGGTAGCATGCGTTTTCTTTTCGCCGGATGAGGAGACAAGGATCTTTGGCGGAGGGCAATCTTTTCTTTTTGCCCAGGATCACCGCTTTTTGGAGTCCACGAGGCCAAGATGAGCAGGGCATGATTTCGCGAGGGGAGAGAAGGTGGCGGCTTAATCTTTGCTTTTATCTCGATCACCCTTTTTGGAGTCAGAGACTAGGATGAGCCCGGGCATGGATGTTCGCCAGGTGAAGGAGAGTAGTTGGCGTAATCTTTTCGCCGGATTATCTCGATCACCATACATATTTTGCACGAACAAAATTCGAGGGAGGCGAGAAGGTAGTTTTACTTTTTCTGCCGGATCTCGGCCAAATTTCGAGGGGCGGATGTTTGGCGGAGGGAAGTAGTTTTACGCTTCCTACGGATCGGGAACATGCTTACATATATTTGCATGAACAAAATTCGGGAGCTGAGAAGGTGATTTCTACGCTTTCGTCGGATCTCGACCAAATGGATGTTTGGCAGAGGGGAAGTAGTTTTTCTTTTTTCGCCGGATCAGGAACATGCTCCTTTACTTGCACGAACGGATCTTTGGCGGAGGGAAAATATGTTAAAACTTGACGAAGTTTTTAACGGCAGTCAGATTTGTAACGGAGGAGTTAAGTGCCCAAGATTGCTGAAGAAGCTTCAATGTGGAAAATATTTCTTTTCTTTGCTAAGTCCACGTGGCCCCTTTGCTGGCCCACATACTTCCTTCAACTATTTTTAATTTCGCTTGGCTTGGCTAGAATAATGGAACATTGATATTCTCTTTCTTCCTTTTCTTATTCTCTCTACACTTCCGGCAACTTCATTTTTCTTTTCCCTTTCAATCTCTCTACTGAAATCAATTTCACCCATTTCGATTCTTTCTCTACAATTTTCCTTTCAACCTCCATGAGAGATCGGTGAGCAACACGGCCGGCGACGGGAAGGAGCCCCCATTTTCGGTTGCTACTGTGCTTTGTCTTTTACTCCGCTTAATAATATCTTGAAATTTATACAACTCTCGTCAGTTATGGAGGGTACGTTTTCATTATTAGCTTCCATCTACAAAGGTTTGTTGAATCTTGATGGGCAAATCAGAGAAATCATCGGCGGCTTATGGCGGAGAGGTCAGATTTTAGTCGGAGCTGGTTACTTTTAACTTGGCCTCAGTGCTCGCACGTCGCTCTTGTTTGCCCAAATTTGTCAAGGTACGATTTGGGTTTTGGCTTCTTAGCTTAGTGAGAATATGTTTCTTGGCTGGACCGGACAGAGACATCACATCCAGTTTGTTTTCATGCTCGGTGGGTGGTGTTCGCTCAGGTAGCTTCGAGCTGTAACCGGTCGGGATGGAGATCATCGCAGGCACGGAGGCGGGGTGTCCCCGTGCGGTTTGCGGGACGGAGGGTTGAGGCTAGCGGTCATTGCTTGCGGGCGACCAAGGACATTTCACGGGCGGAGGTCGTCGGATTTTATGGATGCGGTCAGTTTCTGCGGCCGTAGGCTTGATCGCGGGTCAATGGAGATGAGAAGAGAAGGTGGCGAGCCGTATCTTGCTTTATATCATCCGACCTCTCTCATTTTGGACAGAATGCGGGATCTGCGGATATGGAAAGTGCGGGCAAGGAGTTAAGGTTGCGGCACGCCGGGCTGCGATCTTAGAGTTCCTCGGTCTGTGGGGCCACTCTGCCTCGCAGCCGGCCTGAGTGCGGTCACCGTGGTGGAGTGCGGTCATGGAGGCGAACGGGCTTGACGTTGCGGGCGAAGGTTGACTCGGTCGGTCAGGGTTCGCGACCAGAAATTGCGGTCACGCGGACATGCCCGCGGTCAATGGCAAGGAGGTCGCGGTGAGGTGCGGGCACGGAGGTTAATGGTGGGCACGGAGGCTGCCGAGCACGGCTGCGGGCTTATCAAACAATTTTCGGAGCGCACCCCAGCTGCTCGATCAAATGTCCCGTGAAATAAACACGGCGTACCGTCACCATGATTTCGGCCCATAGGTAATCTCTTTGTAAATTTATTGCTCAGTCTTTTGCTTTTTCTGGTTTTTGGGGTTGGATTTTTCCGGCCAAGTTTTTAACACTGTGGGGCCCAAATGTCTGTTAAAACCTGTCAACAACGTGGGCTAACAACGTGAAATTTGTCTTTGCCCATTTCTTCACGTCTCTTTTATTAGCCACTTTGAAACATATGTCGACATGCCTACTTTGTTGACTTTTGTGTCAAAAAATAATATCTTTCAGTCAGCCTCTCCCCTTTTCGATCTTTTGGCGACGAGAATGACGAAGGTTGAGTAACCCACTTAGCTACGTCTCCTAGCCCAGCCGGTGGTGGATCGGTTTCCTCACTTCTATTCCGTCGGAAATATTGGCCGGAACATTATTCTCAGCCACATTTTTTTTTTTAATCCAACTTTCTCGGCAACCAAAATACTCCCTTTCTTTAAGCTAGGTGGCTTTTACCAAGTATTGGCCGGCTATTTGAAAGCTCGAAAATGAGAGGTTCTTTTATGAATTTCGGTGCCTTGCTCCGGGGAGAAATCTCCGGCTAGGTGATTGAAACTGATTTTTGTTTTTTCAAGGGGATTTATACATGGAGGTAAAGTGTATAGTAGGAGGGGAAGAAGGAGAAAGGAGCACATGCCCTTCCCAGTTTTGAATAGTTTCTTGGGATTTGCGAAATGTTGTCTCTCTCTCTTCTCTTCTCACCTCCATTTTTTTGGCAACTTCTCCTTGGTTGTTCAAGCTAGGTGGCGGCTATCCACTTTCGTGGAGTCTCAATGGCCGTTTAGCTTCGGTAACCATTTTAAGAAGCCTTGAGTAGTCTGCTCAATGATAATATTCCGGCTAGGTGGCTGGAACATAAAATTTGTTTTTCAAAAAGGTTCACCTAAGGTGGTGGGGAAGCTGATGGCTGCCACTTTTGGAAAGTGGTGGCAGCCATGAAATGAACCACTGAGCTTTCTCTCTCCATGGGCATCTTCTCCGGCGGCGTCAAACCGGAAAAGATGGCGTTTCCCAGCAATGGAACCACTGATGACGCCTGGTATGAAAATCACCGCCCCCGGGCGGCAAAGGTGGCAGTAGCGAAACGCGTCGGCACCTCGGGAAGAATCTCGCATAAAATAACTGCACTTAGTTAGGGGTGCGAGGGGAGCCTCCCGCTATTACCCTCGGGCGTAAGAATCAGTCTTTGATTTGTGTATAAAACTTGTATACGGAAGCTCTTCTCAGTGAGAGAGAGCTGTGGAGAGAGTGAGTGTGTGTTTATCATGAGAGAGAGAGAATGAGACTTACCTTTGCTTTGGAGGGTAATAGTATATATAGGGTGAGAGAGTGCTAATGTGGCACTTTATGAGGGGTCTCAATGTAAATATTTGTTATGTATATATATGGGATATATTTGACTGTATGGGACTGTATAAATGTGTATGTATAAATATACCGAAAAGTCAGGCTCATCAAGATCTTTTACAAGAACTACCGGAGAATGTTCCGAACAATGGCTACTATTATTTTGATCAAGACTTGCCTTAATTTTTTCAAGGTTTATAAGAAACTACGTGGGAAGAGTATATTTTGGTTGAGACTCAAGACTACTATAATGTTTGCTCAAATAGCTTATTATTTTAATAATTTAGTTTTTGATGTACTCCCTCCGTCCTAATGTCCCATTATAACCTGTACAGTTTGACTTTTTATGAAGTTTGATCATACAATAATGAGAAATTACAACATTTTGATGAAATTTTAAAAGTTGTTATTGATTTATTACTAACAAAACTAACAATTAAAAGTTTTAAAATTTAATTATAATATATCAATTTTTCGTAATTGTATGGTCAAATTTTATAAAATAGTCAAACTGTGCGGGTTGTAATGGAACGGAAGGTAATATGTCCTTAGGGAACAAAAATAGAATTAATTATGGCAGTAATTATAGCAATTTTTGTTTAAAAAAATAGAACATATTCCATGTGAGTATGTGACTAAGGAAGTAGGAATCAATAAATATTAGAGACCGTCTCACGTTGACGGTCCGTCAAATTTGCGCCTTTTGATACTCCTTGGCTGCAAGGCTCTATTTTTTTAAATGTCTTCATTAAAAAAAAAAAAAAAAAACTCCAACAATTTTAAAATAATATATCTTTGAGATATTGAAATCGATTTTTTTTTTTGAAAAACCGTAGTATTCATCTCGACGTGACGAATCAAAGTAATAGTGAGATGATATGATTTTGAATTATTTTTATAAAATTATATTTTGTAACAAACAAAAAATTGAGTTGTACGTTGTTACCTGAAATGCAACACTTGCTATAAAACAATGTAACATGTGAAATTATGGCGTGTAACAGTAATTTTGCAAAAAATTAAAATTATTTGAATTTTTTTTTAGAGAAATTAACAATTGATGTAACAAATAATTATATACATGAATATAACTTGTTTTACCAATGAATGTAATAGTTTTTTTATAGTAAAAATTATTTTTTTCTTTTGAAATTTAAAATAGTTTGATATTTTTTTTTAGAAAAGTACAAATTGAAATATAACAGATTATATACATGAATTTAACTTGTTTTACAAATGAATATAACAATTTTTGTAGGATAAAAAATACTTTTTTTCTTTTATAAAAGTAAGTTTTTTTTTTTTTTGAAATGTAAATGTAGCTTTTTATATATGAAACTGAAAACAGTGGGCTTTGCAAAAAAAATTAAAAATAGTTTCTTAAATCTTTATCAAAATGATCGAATGAAGCCAAATCTCAAATTCATTTGGCCAGGGTTTGTACTCCGGCGATTGAATAGCCTGAAAAGCAAACAAGAAACGTAAACTAAGCCGGGGCTTCTCCGACAAGAAACATAAACTAAGCCGGGACTTCTCCGGCGTGAGAGTAAGTTCACGTTTTGTATATAGAGAAATCAAATTGACAGAGCTTCGAGTCAAAGAGATAACGTACCAAATAATGTGAATTATGGCTTGTATTTATAAGAATATATATGTAGAATCCATGCTGAACTTGGACTGTAAAGAGAGAAAATATAAATTCTAGGAGAATTATATCATTTGAAAGTCCTTGGCCCCAGGCTCTGGTGTTATAGGAGGAGTTACAATCCTAAGAGATTGTAGCCGCTTGATATCACCCCATTTGGATAGATTTTGATAAATTGCACTTATCTTGGAATGCTGAGATGTCCTTTCCTGACCCTCTGTCAGCCTGGCAGACACTCGAGGAGCGGGAGAAAGGAGAGAATACAATCAGGAGAACCAGTGTGGTAGCGTCACTGTAGAGAAAGGCACCTCGTCCTCAAGGGAGATATCTCGGCCTATGAGGGAGGTCTCCTCGACACTTGATTTGGGCCTTGGTTAGGCTCGCCTGTTGAGACCATGTCAGCATTAGGAATGACGAGATAGGGAGACGAGGAAGCCCAGGTCTTCCCTCATAACTGTAAGTATCCCAATCTGGATCACCCTCTTCCGAACTGTTTTTAAAGTCTCTTATCATTAAATGTTTGCATAATTTATCATTCTCTAATTGAATCTCCAGTCTTGAATTTTACTTTCTTCGTCCCTGGATCTTTGGGTTGATATTTATTTGGATCATTATTTTGTCAACAGGTAGCGCTTGAAGGGAAAATTTCTCGTAGTTGCACCGTTAGAAGTTTAAGTCTTTGGTCACACGGCCTTACGGAAACCAAATTCCTTGGTAATTTTGCTAGCGGTTCGGGATGAAAATTTTCCTAGTCTTTCGGGTGCCGGGTGTTCAGATTCCATGACACATCCAAATCTGATGAAGGCAATCTCCAACTTTTGCCCGTAAAAGTATAAGACTATCTGGCAAAATGTTGAAACTTCTCCCTCATATTACAGCTTGGATATGGTTCAATTGCAGTGGAATTGTTGAAACTTCCGAGCCCAGGTCTTCCCTCATAACTTTTACCCGTGACACTCAAAAAACTCTCAAAACGCCCAACCAAA